>JAGXCT010034025.1:4596-17834 GCA_022495035.1 Philopotamus ludificatus
TGATTCAAGTAAACTCCGAACCAATGTATCGTATAGCAACCTTAATACTAAGGTGTATCTAATGAGAATTTCTCAAGACAAAGCCTAACATTTTGAAGCTCTATTACATAACTCGTATACATGTGAATTGAATCTAAATTTAGAGTCAAACTGAATTCCCAGCTCTTTGATTGACGACTCTCTGGGAAGAGTTACGTTCCCAAGCATGTATTCAAAGGTTAGACATGCGATTTTTAATTCTATCAATCTTGCCTTTGTAAGCAGAAGTCCAATAGCCTACATAGCTATAAATCCAACTTTTTACCAATTATTTTGGATGTCAACTTTTAACTCTGTGATGGTAGAACTCTTATCGCTAATAATGATCTGATCCATGGCGTTTGCTAATTAAATATCAATGGTTTCGACGAATTTATATTAAGAAGCTTAATAATCGATGGAGATGTCCATGACAAGGCACCGTTCAAAAAAGAAAGAAAATAATTTTCATTATATCCATGTGTAATTAATTTATGCGTTTTTTTTTAAACAGAAGGGGAAGGTAAATAAATCCCTATTTTCTTTAGGATCAACAAACATCAACAAATATTTCCTTGCTAAAATCTTTTTTAATGCAATGTATCAAACTCACCCCATATACGTTGAGGAACTTGGCGGGGGTTGAAGATTTGTACTTAGCAAAAAAAAAGGGTGGACCGGGTTTATTGCAGGTGATTACACCCGCCGCAGGTCATTACAACCTTAAAGAGGGTTATTTTTAAACGTTTCTCTAAATTTTATAGGCGATTGTTAATTTTTAGGGCAGCCACAATCGCGAATAAACGCTGCGGTCGATTTAAAGGGGTCACATAAAACGTTTTACGTCTTCAAATTGAACCGCAATAAACGTTTAATTGACAACGTTTCATGTATCGAAAGTTTAAACGGAAAAAGCTCAACACACAAATGAATAATTTTATTAATTTCCAGTCATACATTCGGCATACATCGACCCTCGTCATCGATAATTATCGAGAGTCGTTCGAGTGTGACACTTTAATTTTCGCAATCCGATTCGCATTGCAAACCAAATTACAAAGTCGCCACAATCCGTCATGCAACCGGCTAATGTCACTGAAATGCCATGAATTTACTAAAGCAGTCGCAACGTGTTATGAAAATAATGAGCCACCCTGTACATGTAATGAATGGCCCGCCGCAAAATGTCAACATAGGATTGCGATCGCTATGATTTATCAAAAATTGCAGCGTGCAGTTTAGATTTCCATAATTGATAATAAAAAAATATTTAATTCAATAGCGATAGTGTGGGTGGGGCCCTAGCCTCGCCGCATTCATTCGATGATTTCGATTGGCTGCGGCGCGCCTTAACGATCCATACACACGCTCGATATTGATTCAAATAATTAATTTAATTATGCGAATAATTGCATAATTACAATTCCAGCCAAGGAATTTATGCAATTATTTTATATAACGAATAATTACGATACGGTATTCGTTACGTGATTAGTTTAATTTGAAATATTTATTTTAATTGCAGCGGTATTTGTAAACGTATTGATTATTCGAAATTGGAACGAAAAATTATAATTATTTTGTATAATTGCATTGATTCTGGAATATAATTGTAGCATTGTTTGCTTTTTTTTTTTTAAATATTACAGTGTAATTATGCAATATTTATCATAGATCTTTTCAAATAAATCATTATAATAAAGCGTAGGTGTGCGTGTTTGATGTAACATGAGCTGATAAATATTATAAATGTAATATAAATGTTAAACAGAACGATTTATTTAAATCTAATAATATTTGATGTGAAAAACTGCAGTAAATAGCACATGAATTTACATGAGTTCTACCGACAAAAATCTGTAACTTATTTTGTATCTGAGATAAAGTTATGAAATTTGGTATGAATATAGGTGAAGATATATACGTTTATATAGCTTAATAAAATTTAAAAGTATATTTCTAAACAATGATTAAAAAATATTTTGTAAAGATATACCCAATTGAATTTCAACATATGTCGCTCGCTTTTTTTTGTCTTCGCGTGATTAAAAATGCAATTAATCAAAAAGTGCATTAAAGTGGCAAGATTTTTTTTATTTTTGTTAATAATTAATATATTTTCTATGCATTGGCATAATTACTTTTATCTGGACGACCGTACTAATATTTAAAAGTTCAGTCAAAGTTAAAATTTTGATTTATCAAATATATTCACAAAGGTTTTTCAAAAATCTGAAATACATATATAAACTTAATTGCATTTTTTTGTTTAATTATATTGCAAATATATTATATTCTCTTTAATATGGTATATATAACATTAATATGCATTAAAACTGCGAAGATATACTCGTTTGAATTTGATATTACGATAATATTTCAATTATATTTTTTGATATTGGTAAACTTTAGAACCTTGTATTACCAAAAAAGTAATTTAAATAAAAAAAAAACATTTACATAATAAACTTTAATGTTTTATCTATTATTTGTCATTTTTTAAAAATCGAATTTTTTTAAAAAGGATTTTTGGGAGTAGAATTAATGATTCACTCCACTGGTTTGATTTTTGGTTTAAAATGAATTAATGAAAAACGCACTAACCTGGTTTAAGAATTATTTTGTTTTCTTATTTTTTAATAATAGAAAACGTTGGTTAATACATTTTTTTTAATTTTTAACTTTTAATCAGATTGCATTTTATATAATTTTACTTGATGTTAAATAATCAAATATTAAAATACAATTATCTGATGTTATTTTTGTCCATCATGCTTAATTTATTATATATTTAAAATTATTAATAATTATAAGTCTTTAAATAATATGATATACCTAATGATGCACATTATGAAAGTTTAAGCTATTCCTAGCTTAATTTAAAGTAGTAATTGTGTATTCATTAATTTCTCAAAATAATTTATAAATCGAAAACTTTACTAAACAAAGATTTTTTTATAAGTTGTTAATATAATTTTAAGCAATTATCTTTTAGAATCAAATTATTATCTTTTTTTAATAAATTTATTTGATGAAAAATGTATTTTATTCATTATTCTCAGTCAATTGGGTTCCCTCTTTACTTTTCTGTTCTTGAGACTATCCTCATCGAAATTGCTCTTAAACTAATAGCTGGACCTGCATTTGAATTTTTTACTGTTTTTATTATTCTTTCAGAACCTTAAGGTGTATCCTAAAAAAATATAGTTTATCTTAAATTCGTGATTTTCGATCATCTTGTCCTAAATAAGCCTGCAATAACAATAGCACTTTTTAAAAAAATGCAATAATAAATCAAATAAAATAAGAACATGTTTTTTTTCTTCAAAATGCAGGAATACAATTTTGTGATACTTAAAAAAATTATTAAGCAAGTTTCAGAAATAGATCTCTGTCAATTAAGGACTAAAATTTCATAAAAATCTAGAGATTTTTAGTATTTCAGTATTGTTGACAATATGTTATTAATTATTCTGGTATTTGTGAAAAAAATAATTCTATATTTCTACGTTAAATACGTCCTAGATGTTACAATGCAAAAAATATATAGTTAACATAGAGTGATGGATAAAGTTGCTTAAAATTAATATTTTGTTAAGAAATTAAATTTAAAAAAATTCTTTTGATAAAAAAACATTAAAATTGGTTAATATAATATGTTTTTATTTTTTTTAAATTATTATATTATCTGTATATTTATTGCATAATGGCATTTAATGGAAAGCAATCAAGTTGCTCTTTGTATTTGTGTGGTAAATTACATTATACCCATTCGAATCTAATCACTTATGCTAGTTTTGATGGGATATGATTTTTTATACCACCCCGATTACATAGATCATTTCGACAACACCGATCGTCGACAATACCAAACAATGAAGACAAGCAATTACGGCTAAGTACCCCCGAACGCAGACGCGTAAGCCGTCACCGCCCTGTCCCGCGACGAGATCCGATTAAAAATTTCCACCCGAAGAGAAGAAAGTCCAATATGAAAATTCACTTAAATATTACTTAGATGCTGAAATACTTTCTTCCATCATCCATCAAAAAAGATGGATTACGGTATCAAACGCAGGCAAGAGCCCGGTATACACATACACTGCATACAAACTAATATCAAGTCTTCGCCGACCACCCCCTCATACAAAATGCTAAGTGCCAACTCACCCCCGGTCTCCATCCCCACGTCATTATGATTCCGCCTTATATCCAAAGGCTATATACGGGGCGTGGGGTATGCATGCCTGTATACCTATGGATGTATTCCGTGCTAAAAGGTAATAAGATGGAAACGTATTTTTCTCCCATGCAGAAATATAAAGTATCGATAAGTGCGAAATTTTTTTTTTTTTTTGTTCAATGAAGTCATCATTTTTGCTGATTGTACAAACGATTCCATTCGTCCACATCCAGCTGACACTTCCACTTTTCTTTTCACATGGATTTTCCATTTTTTCCCTCGCCTTCATCCCGTTCGTTTTGCATAAGCCCAGGTGATTTTGTTCCACCCCTACTCAATGCAGCACATCCGATTTATTACTTTTTTTTTATTATTATTAAATTAAATGTTAATTGGATCAGCAATTGTTGTTGAGATTATTGCAGAAAAATATGCCATACGCTCTAACTTATCAAGTTTTCTTGTAAACGAATCTCACAATATTCACATTGAAAAGAATTCACCTCTTGATTCCACCCTCATACGGCTTTCCCCTTATTTACTAGTCAGCTCTGCAATAGAGATTCGTTTCTGAACCCACCCTCAAAGCTGCCACCTCCACCTCCCAAACTCCATCGCCGCGACACCCCACCCTCACCACTCTTGTTAGCGCAGTACAAAAGGGGGCTGAAGAGGGTGACGACGTTAGAGTTTGGAAAATCACTCCCGAGTTTGGCGGATAGCTATAAATGTACGGATTTTTTCGCCTACAAAATGGTGCTGTGTGTATGTACTCCACGAAATTCGGTATCGGCTAAAGGAAAACAGAATTAGAAATCGGATTTCCTGCGATAGATTGGTACTGGCCGTGATGGCTCCGCAACTGGAAAAGTTTTAATTCAACCTGGATGAGTAGTGGATGTACAGAATGAATTGAATAAAAAATAATCAAATAATCATTCAAAACGTATATGCACTTCAATTATATTAAAAATTAATAAGAAACATGTAATTCGTTGTGCAACATAGTTGCATTCATTATGAGAGCTATGCATATTTTTTTATTTAATTTTTCCTTCTCATGTACATAAAGTCTTTGTTGCATAACAACCAACGAGTTTTAAACTGTTTAATTAATTATTTACAAAGATTAAATATTTTTTAGCAATTTTTCTGTATTTTAAAAATTAAAAGATCAAAAGTAAGCTTACAGCTCTTTCATTATATTTTTTTATATACAAAATCTAAGCAATACTCATTTGAATTATTATGACAAAAAAACATACTTACAAATTTATTCCCATATTCTATAAAATACCCTTTATATAAGCTCCCTAATTTTTTTATGCCATAGTTTTCTAAAGCAGAAAAAAATTCAAGTTCCCATCAAAAAAGTATACATATTAATCGTTATAAAATTAATAACCAACCAAAAAAAAAACAGTTGAACGAGTTTCATTTGACTTTATTCAGAAAACATTTATCATTCTTAAAAAAATCAATTGTTGGCATTGCGATTTGTTTTCTTTTGAATATTAAATACTCATAAATACAATACTTTTCACAGTATTTGATTAATATATTATTACTTATTTTTAATTACCTGCTACACATATATTAATATATATACTATTTTTGGATTAATATATTTTTTTTCATTGAATTAATTAAGTTAAGCCACGAAAATGGAGAAAATAGATTTTTCATACCAGAATCGAATATTAAATAGTATTATTTATTATTAAATTAATATCAGGGTTTTGAACCGTTATATTTAGGTTCGGTTTTCGTTTCAGTTTAATTAAAAAAAATGTTTCAATTCCGTTACAGGTTTTGTTCCTTAAAAAATAACGGGTTTTTTCAGTTTTTAGTTCAGCTCCATGTGATTTATTATTTATGTGTATTAAAAATGTATTATAAATCGATATAGACGGTCATTTCTTTTCGGTTCAGCTTCAGCTTTGGATTTAACTGAAAACCCCGGTAATTTTTTTTAATTGAACCGGAAACTAATGAAAAAATGACGGGTTGAAGCCCTGATTAGTATAAAACTGTATACGATACAGGATATTAATAAAAATATAATAAATAAACAGATAGAATACAAAATAATCGAGTCAAGAAAACTCGCGAAATTTAATGATGCAAAATTATTTTAAACGAATTGGAATACATCATAAAAATATGAATGTTTATCAGTATTTAATTTACGGATTAAAACATAATAAATATATTTTCTAGAGCGTTAAATATGTTAAATATATCAATTAAAATACAACATTGAGTTTAAAATGAGCTGAAAAGTTTTAAAAATAATTAATTTAAGAACTCGTTGTTTGTTTTTGTATCTATTATAATTTATTTAATATAATTTAGGTCAAGATAAAATGATTCTGATTATTAGGATGATCTTATGACATCCGACGGCCAATTATCAACGTGTCAAACATACATAGTTATCTATCCAATTTCGGGGCCGCGTTCGTATATTAAAAAACCGGGAAAAAATTATCCATCAGCGGAAAAATTTACGGGGGGGAAATTCTCGCAGGCAATTTTCCGCAAATTTATCAGGTTATTAGCGAATCGGCCGCGTCGCCGAATGCATTACACAAATAAATGTATTTTTCGCGAAAATCAGGCCATTCGTTATTGGATTACGCGGGAATCTCCATCGACCGAATATTCCGGCTGGAAGGAAAAAAACGGATTTTTTTTAGGCGTGGCGTATTTAATTCATGATTTACCGCCCGCTAATGCCAATCGACGAATTACGCCCCTCGCGGTGCGTTCGCCGCCCCCTACCACCCCCCCAGTACTGATATTAGCGTTCCCCGAACCCCCGAAAAAAGTTCCCCGTAAAAAATATATGTGCATTCGGGGGTGAGGATTTTTTTCCGAATAATCCCATATATAAAAAAAATAAATACGTGTGTATGTGTGTGTGTGGTGGAAGTGTGCGACGGGATACGTGCGATAGACGGCAAGGGGGAAACCGTTGAGGCATGAATGAGTCTTTTTTTGTTTCATACATAAAAAATATCGCGGAAGTGCGGTCGCCATTTTGAATATTGTAAAGTGGCGGAATTGCTCAAGAAATCATGCTAAATTGCAAAGAAATCCTCAACACACGAATCCGATTTTAATCCAATTATTAAATAAAATATATATATTTTTGGATATTTATTCAAACAAAGTCGAAATAAAGTCTTGATATAAATAAAATATAATAAATCTACAATTTATTTATGTTAAAGTATTTTTTAATAAAAAAATCTGTAGAGCCAGCTTTAGAAAAATTAATAAATAATTAAAACTATATTATTATTATTGATTAAGATGATCATAAACTGTGAATTGTGATTGCTTCATTTTTAATTTTTCATAAAAGTATTTATTATTGATATAATAATGGTATAAGAATAAGTAAAACATTATTAAACAAGAATATCATATTTTTATAACACGTAAAATGTAATATATAGTCCTTAGATATATTTATTGGCCTCCTTTGATTTTTTAAATATGATTTCGAGCTATAAATATTTTTTAAATGCTCAAAACTCTTTTTGTTAATTCTTAAATTTTATAAAAAATACTATTTTCCAAAGAACTTTTTTTCAAGATTTTCAGTTAACCAAAAATATGAATTATCAATAAAATACTATAAAAGGCTAAAAATCATGCATATAAGCTGTCATTATTATTTTAAACAACATGAGATTGCGCTGATATTTGATTGCAGTCTGTATTAATTAATTATAAATAGATTTGAACATATTTTGTAAAATGTTTTTAAAAAAAATAAATAAGAAATACTCTCTTTACATAAAAATCCTTGGTATGCAATATATTTGAAAGAACTTAATTTTATATTAAAATAAAAAAAATCATGATCTATACAGAAAACTATTAGTTTCATTTATAAGATGTTAATATATTTTATTTTTTGTTAATATTTTTAAGTTTTGCATAAATTATATAACTATTCAGGTACAAAAAATGATTACAATTCATATTAACATAAATTAAATATTCGATGTTTGACAGAAGTCCGTTATTTATCGACCAAAAAAAATTAATCGATGTTAAAATACTCTCTATAAACAAATTGTTTAAAATAAACACAGTTTAATGATTAAATTTGCATTATTTAATTTAAAAATAAGTAAAAATAACAATGTGTAATCATATATGCTCTTGATTTGATTCAAATAATGCTTAATTGATTTATACATATTTTTATATAAAATTATTCAGATTTATTGATTTGAAATACGTTACAGTTGAAGCAAATTTTGCAGCATCCAGTATTCAATTTTAACAAGCGAACGGATAAACAGTAGGAAGGAGCAAAGGAAATAAATTATGTATTTCTTTTATACGTCGTTATACACCGGTGCAGAAAAAAATAATAAAAGAATCCGAGCGAAACAGATTAATGATGTGTGCTCTCTCCATTGACATTTTCAGATTTGTTTGCATGAAACGCATGAAACGAATTCGTAATGCGCGCAAAGTGCGCGCAGTTCGCGTTTGCCTATACCAAGTACAAATTAACCCCAAAATTTAATTAAAAAATAATAAAACATTCGTAGAATTATCGCCTTGTGTACAATGGGTCGGTTTTTCGAAAAAAATAACATACAAAAGTGCGCCTCTCTATCAATTATAATTGGTGGGTACGCTTCTGAATGCGCTGGGGGTGTACAAGTCCCTACATCTCGTTCGGGGACAAAATGCTCATTATATGATAGCCGCAAGCTGGATCGCTTTCATATTTCATTTGGGATATGAAAAAAAAATCCTCCACATTAAGCATTCTCGTCGGTACATTCTTATGTGAATATTTAATGAAACGGAGACCAGGGGAGGACAAAACAGCCGCCGCTTGTCTACATTAGCGCAGAGACAAATTTTAATTGAATGAAAAATCTTTTGTCTACCGGATTTGTACCCCGGAGCTTTATGGGAAAATATTTTGCCGGAAAAATGGACCGGTTTTCGCGGCAACGTGTGGAGAGAGACGTGGGCTATGGGAATTTTCTGCCGTAGAATAACATTCAGATTTTCTTTTCAACACATAGCGTATGGAAACAATTTAAATTTAAATATTTCCATATTTAATTTCACCAATTTTCTCTGATTTATATTTTAAATCATCGTTTTTAATGTTTGACATGTTGAAACGAAGAGATTAAATAATAATATGTACCCTAGATTTAACAAAATGCACATTATGTACCCTCTTCTTGATATTAAATACACTTTTAAGTGATGTAATATAACCATTCTTTATAATAGAGTCTTAGGGAATGAGTGTGAGAATTTTTTTTTATCATTTCCACTCTGTGGAAAGAGTGGAAAAGGATCAGACGTATTAATCTAAAAGATTTTTTAGCCAAAAAAATTGTACCACGTTTTTTAATCAATTTATTTTAAAAAATGTCTTTTATTGAATAGGATATCAGATCAAACAACCCTTTATATGTTTCTTATTCATTTAACTAATGATATTTTTTAAACGTAAAATAAAATTAATGAGGGTAGAACGACGATTCGACCAAAAATAGCCGGAGTGGAAAGGGTTTTTACTTGTCTAAAAGGTAAAAAATAAATATTATAAATAATCATTGACCGTTATTGTCCACAGTTGTGAAAGAAAAGCCACAATACTCGCTTCTATAGCCACGGTTTGTAGCTAATATTTTTCTCGCTCGCATCCAGTACGATGTGCCAAGAGCGATTGAAACGTATATAGTGACACGTGCCGCAAGAGTTTACTGGTCGTTTTACTGGGGGCATGTTGTAAGTTTGCGGCGGGATATCGTCGGATATGCGTGTCATTTATGCGTCATCTTAATTACTAGAAAACTCCAAAACATCCGACCAAATTTTGAAGCATATGAATAACTATAATTATTCTTCGAATAATCTATTTAGAAAAATATCATCAATATCTTGACTTGCATTCTTGGGGTCTATTTTTTATTATAAATAGACCCCCTTCGTACTACGCGGATGGTTTCAAGCCTCCATGACCGTTCCGTTAATAAGTGGCTGATTTCTGTATTTTTTATACGAGATTTATTGTTAATATTGAAATACATAGAGTTCATTATTCAATGATTGTATCATCTTAAGTTTCTTACATGCACAACATTTTTAATTAGTAGCTGGCCCGTTGTTAAAAAAGAATGCTCATCCCTGGTATAGAGTATGAAAATAGGTTTTCCATAATTTTCTTAATAAAAAAATTTAGTCATTCATGTTATATACGCAGATATCCTAAAAACACTGTTTATACTATTAAAATTCTCTATGTTTTGATATTACAAGCGAACAAGTAATTTATAGAAGTTATTATAAATATATAGTTTATTAAAATATTGTATAAATATTAATAATGCAAAGAGTTAGAAACTGAAATAGAAAACTGTACACAATTACTTAATTTTTTCAGAAGAAGAAGACTGCTTATTGGCTTAAAATGTTTAAAGGATGTCATTAATTGCAATAAATAATTTAGATAATTAATTTAGTTATAAGTATAATTAAAAAGAACGTCTAAATCACACATATATTTTTTATAATAAATAATTTAGGGATACGATTTTTTTCATTATTTATTGATTTTTTCTTTGATGTACATTTAAAATTCTTCTCTTTAATCCGGTGGAGATATCTTTTCTCTAATAAAGTGCCTTTCTTTTTACTCTCATTTCCTCAAAATCTATTAATCATTTTCTGATATTTTTTTGAAAATTAACCCATAAAACATTCACGTTGTTTTCAGATTTTTATTTAGATAATCTGAAATTATTAATATTTATTAATATTATAGTATTTTTTGTTGAATAATATTTTTATGTCACTTATTTATGTATTGTTGTCATTAATAATAATACACTTTTTAATTTAATAATGAATCATAAATATTTGTCTCTTGATATCGTCCACCAAAATTTCAACAAAGAGCAATATTTCTTGAAATAAATAATAAACGTAAAAAAATATTCAAACAAGAAAATGATGAGATGTCGGAGGCGCAAGGTAAATAAAAGGACGAAAATGGAGCCTCAGTATCCTTTTACAGCCTTTTCATGTCAATTCCCATTTTTTTTCTCGTTTTATTTGAAGAAATTCAACTGTTCATAATCACGGGGCTAATAAGCGTCCCCCGATTTTTTTCGGCCATTATTTTTACAACAAAAAAAAAGATTGTGCCGCATGCATGTGTATATTCTTTTGAGGTATCTTATGAGTGAATAATATATTAAAATGTAGAGAGCCGGAGAGAAATAATTATATTTGAGGGAGAGAGATGTATTAAATGAAATAACAAGTAAGTTATTTCATTTTGAAACTTGCCTACCTGCATTCATCTAGCCCCTGGGCACTCATATTATTTCCACGAAAAATAATGAGTTTTTCGTATAAAAAAATTTCATTCAGTGGAAAATGCTAGAATTATATTATATCTTACCGCAGAAATAAAAACCCGGTGACAATTTTACTTTAATAACCGGATAAAAATGTATACATATATATATATATATATAGTAATTTTCCATTAATATCGTTCGGATCCGGGGACGAATTGAAATAAGAAGGAAATTCTGGAAAATTTTCCGTACATTATTTCACCTTTGAAAATTTTTCCTCACGCAAGAATGATCACATCTGAACAAGATGAGGGTTGTTATGAAAAAGTCAAGCAATAAACGTTCCCCATGGCGCAAACCTTCCAATCCCTCCCCCATACCACCCCCCACCCATGGCTTGTGCAGTTTAATTTTCTTATTTGCTATTTAACTGAAATTTTTGCCTTTACAGGTCAAGTCGAGCGAAAAGATCTTTGAATTTCGTACGTTATTCGACTCTTATTAAAAATGATGATTAAAACAATACGAGGATTTACAGAAAAATAACATTTATGAAATGTAATAATATATATTTTGCATTCAAAATGTTAATATGATGCGAATAAAAATTCGCATTGCAGAAAAAAAATTGATATACGAAATGTATAATTAAAAATTGGATTCGCGACCTGTTTTCGCACCGTTACATTGTATTAATATTGCAATTTGCCCTTTGGCGGTCACAGATATAGCAGTCACTCTTGCAAATTGTTCAATCATGACAGGTGCATTCGTTTCAAGACAAACGAGACGGAAATTGACATACGAAGGTCAACAGGGCAGATGGCTAGCAAGCAACACAAGAACGGGCAATGCGCATTTTTTTTTGTTTTCATATGCGAGAGTATCCCGTGACGCCTTTTTGACATATGCACATTGCAGTAAAAAAAATAGCAATGACCTTTTAGCTATGCATCTGCCGTTTTCTATGACGGACACGTGAACCAATTAATTGCGCAATTATTTATTTGTATTTTTCTCGGGGGGTAAAATGGCGTAGCGATGCAGCGCCTCCCAGCCGTGGTAAAAAGGCAAAATAAATAATAGCGTCCAAATCTAAATGCGATGTCTGAACGGAGGAAAAATCCCAATCGAAAACTAGACGCCGCGTCTGAAAATCCAATCAAACGTGAGGGCGCCGCGTCGCCATGGCAACCGGTAGCCTCTTAGCTGTGAGGGACTACACCCCTGTCACACCCGGCTCTCTCCTGCAATATCAACCATTTCAATATCCACACACGGATACCATTTTGATTTATGTGTACAAATTCGAAAAATGTACCAAAAATATTTGGATTTTACTAAAGATTTGATTTATATTTGGGATCCATTTTAAAAATTTATTAAGAATATAACTATACTATGCTGATATGCATAATAAAAATGGTTAATTATTGTATTTAATTCTAATTTTATTGATTATATAATTAAAATATGTAATTTTCCTAAATTCTTTCAATTTTTTTGTCTACATCTGCAAATATATACCAATTAATGGCAACGAAGCAATGCCAAATTTGTCGCGTGATGTTTTTTCGTAACGCTTTCGATTCGCTCGCATCCGTAACGATATGCCAAATGCGAGTGAAACGTATACTAGTGACACGTGCCACGAAAATTTGGCGGTCGGTCTA
>JAGXCT010034026.1:2245-38484 GCA_022495035.1 Philopotamus ludificatus
ATGGTGCAGAGTGGTTTCAAAGCTTGGAATGCTTTTAAAGAAAAATCTACACTTGAAATCTAGCCCTGAGAAAATGGCAGCAATTCCTAAATAATCATCACCAAAATAAAAATCAAACAATAAAAATCACCAAAAAAAAAAATAGTAAAACAATATCATTTAAATAAAGGTCATGGGAAAGATGAATTTTTCAATAGATTATTCTATGAATAAAAATAATTATTTATGATATGCTTCATAATCTAGTCGATTTTTTAATCAATCAATATGACGCGTAAATGACAAAGCTCTCAGCGATGCCTCGCCATAGACTGAGCTCTCACAGCACGTGTCATTCGCATTCAGCACATCGTATTATAAAAAACATCGCGCGTGGCAAAAGCAGCGAATAATATTATTTTAAATTTTTTTTTTTGCAATTGCAGACAATAAAGGAGGACAATCATTATTAATAATATTTATTCTTTAGACTTTTTAAGACAAATACAAAAAGTTTGTGGTGTATTGGATTTATATTTAAAGAGTTATTCAAGAAAATTCGAAGACTTGTATAAATCCGATCAGAACGGCTGAGGTTATTTTTCTCACTTTAGTACTAAAATTAAGATTTATGTGCATAATTCATATTTCTTAATAATTTTTCATTATTCCAATTGATGCTTTATTAGCATTTTTTTGTTTAGTCAAAATATTTGTTATAAATTCAACCAGTTTTAATAAATTAGTTATATTAATGTATACATTATCATGTATTATTAAAACTTTGAATTATTTTTTCTACTTTCTGTTGATAATTTTACTTACATATATTTTCTTTATTTAGTTAGCCTTTGAAATAAATCATAACTATTTGTTTTCTATGGATATGTGATTGACGTAATAAGGAGAAAACTCCAAAATAAGCTACGATAGATTATATCAGAGATAGGCAATTGGATTCTGGTAGATAAATTATGCTTTTCACGAGAAAGTTGCTTTCATATTTCCTGATATTAAATAGTAGAAAAACACTACTATTGAAGACTTATTATTGTAAAGTTCTGTAGTCATGAGCCATCGATAATATGTATAATTAAAAATATATATTTTTTTATTTTAGTATTTACCATATTCTATACATTAATTTTAAAAATTATCATTGAAAGCTTTGGCGTCCATATAAAATGCGACACCATTTGAGACAGAAATTATTACGTTTGTCTGAAAATTGCCACATTGTTTCGCAATATAATTTGACATAAATTTTGCACCTAGCCGGGTAACATTTCGTCTGCAAAATTGTACCGTGTAAATATGTTCACGTGTCGACACACTCAGTTTCCTGAAACTGCACATAGCTTTGTATCATGCTTTCGTTGCACAAACTGAAATGATTTATTATGCAGCACCATTGCAGACGAATATTGCACTGGCTAATAGCAATATACTAAAAATGCATACGTATATCTACGCGATAATAAAAAATACACATCTTTTAGTCGATATTGATTTTTTTATTTAATATATTTCTAAAATATGATCTTTGGAGAATTTAATTAAATTTAAAACGTATATATCAGACGTCAAAAGTTTACAAGAATGGCTTTTGTTAACAAAATCACTTTAGGAGCGTCTAGACGCGTTAAAAATTGCCTTTAAAAGATCCATAATACACTTAAACGAATTATGATTATGAACGGTTTGACAGATTGAAATTGACGGTTACGCCGAATATCAGTTCGAGTGTGAATAAAAAATCGGTTGACATCGCAAATATTTTTTTTACAGCGCACTGTACGAAATTTAGCGTGAAATTTCTTTTTTGAAAATATGATAATGTTATCCATTAACTTGAAGCATTTAGCAAATTCCAATTTCATTTCATTTGGCCATAGGCCAAATGGTCGATATGATACATTATTTTTTTTTGTTCGCCCATGTTTGACCGTATACGTGCAACAGTTTTATGATGTCCATATTAATTTTTATTTTATTTTATGTAATGCATAGAAATGGGTAATGGCGATGCTATTATCATGTAATAATTATCTGAATTTATGCTAATAGAAAAATCGTATAGTTTCATGTTTATATGGAAATTAAGACGATTTTCTGTATATGCCAAATACGTTTTATATGTTATTGTAACGTTTTTATGTATGATATATTAAAAGTATTTTTATATAGTTTCAAACTATATGCAATTTTTGTTCGATCAAGGGATGAGGACAGACGAAGCAGTGAAAAAAATATCAATACTTATGGAAATAATCTGCAACTAAACAAGTGCCATCGGTGATTTCAAAAGATTAAAAATGGAAATAGGAATCTCAAAGATGTCACACGAAAAGGACGATCCCTATAATTAAATAATGATATCCTAAAGGTGACGATGAATTTAGATTCTTGTCAAACAATTGAGGAATTGTGATTGAAGATTCTCATAGAGAAATTGTACAGGCAAGGTAGTTGGGTTGCTCATGAATTGACGGAGACGGCGATCGATCAACGGCGTACCATCTGCGCGACTCTTTTGTCTCGGTATGAAGCCGATCCGTTTTGCGGCGAATTGTAACTGAGGCCGACAAGTAGGTGCTATACAATAATCCTATACGAAAAAAGCATTGGCTTTCTTCCGAAAAAGTATATGTTCCTTGACCATCACTAACATTAAGGAAGGTCCTAGATTGTGAGTGGTGGGATTTTTATCGAATTACACCCATCCCTCGATTTACGCGGTAGATACGTTCCATGAGAAAACGCGTAAATCAAGACTTTGAGTTCATACAAAAACGAAAGATAGGTTCCAGAAAATAAAAATCCGCGTAAATCGAATTCAAGTTCATATAAAGTAGGCGGATAGGTTCTAGAAAAACGCGTAAAACGTTTACATTGTAAATACACATATATCTTTGTATAAGAAAAGATAATTTTATTAGGAAATAGATTTAATAGCTTGACATAAATTTAAACATGTTTATCAGTTAAAAGCATAATTATATAATTGTAATTTTATTATTCCGTCTCCTCACTGCTATATTATAATTCAACCAATTTTTTCTTTTTGGTAGGCTCGAAATCACTACTATCATCGGATTCAAATCCAGCAGCAGGCTCTTCTTCTTGTCTTATTAAATAGTTTGTTACTAATTTTTGTGTTTTGTTTTTTAAGCTTTGTAAATTTCACTGTATCGAGCACACAGGCTTTTAAGGTCTCGCTGAAATTTAACAGTACGTTCAATAACAGGATCACCCCTTGGTCTAATGGCTGGAGAAATTCTTGGGGTATCTGAGATACCCCATTCGGACGAAGCAGTTGTTGCCGCCATGACGGATGAATTAACATTTTTTGTGAAATACTTTTGTTATAGAAAAAATATTAAATACGATTTGCATAGTAAAAATAGTGGCTTAAATTATCACAAAGAGTAGATTTAAAATAAAGACAATTACAGTCAACCCTTCTATAGCGCTGAGATAGAGAGCACGCTTTAGTAATCTGCCCTATAGAAGACTGAGCACACATACAAACTTTGGGATTCGATTTTTTTAATTGTATTTTGTTAATTGAATTAATACGGCAAACATTTTTTCATTCATATACAGTCAACCCTTCTATAACGTTCAGATAGGGACCACGCTATAGAAAAAAAAACGCTTTAGAAAGTAAGATACCCATACAAAATTTGGGGTTTGGCTCTTTTTAACTTTCTTTGCGATTTGAAGCAAATCAAATATTTGACCCATTTTTATATTTTTATATTTTCAATGACCTTGCTCGTTTTTAATTGGATAACAGTCACTTGTTATAAAGAATTCCCTGAATTCATCATTTTCGGTTCAGCTCAGTTGCGGTTAACCTGTATTACCGAATTAATATCCATGTTACCTACAAACCATAATACTGGTTAAATAAATAAAATTTAAATGCTTGGAAATTTAATAGGCAATATTTATTGATGTAAGATTTTTTAGACATTTATATTTAAAAAAAATACCAAAATATATCTAAATGTTACAAGGTAAGTCAGTACCTTCGAGACATTGTAAAAAGATAAAAGACTTAATAACCAGTTTGATTTTGGAATAATTAAAAAAAAATGTTGGAGAACTGCGCCATTTAGTTTAAACTTAGGAAAATTCTGCAATTTCATTATTCCAAATTGATTTCCGTGATATGTTTTTGCGGTGATTCCACACGTAAAGAAATCCAGCACGTAAAGTTTTGCACGTGTCTGGCGGCATGGCTTCCGTCCCCTCGCCCCTCTCCCCCGCCCTCCTGCACTCGTCTCACTCTCCCGCGTTTAATTTAAATTTAATTAATTTCCCGCGCGCGCTTCAGGAAATCTTTCACATTCATACACAGGATGCGCCGACCCGCCCAGACAATCGCGAGTGATGGCAACACCGGAAACAGGACTTCTAGCTCTCCATTGTCAAAAACTTGCGCGGCCGGAAGTGGCGCGACGGTCGCGGACGCCGTAATTACATTTCCGCCGGCGCGCTCGGAATAATTGATCCTTGCGAATGCATCCTGAAAGTATACTGCGGTGGCTGCTGAAAAATTACCTATGATGGTATGAAAGCTATCAGTGCGCTAGCTAGGAAGAAAGGTTTCAGGTCTTCATTTAATTACGCTGGAATAATTCTTGGAAAATATTCCGATACTGCAAGGCTATACTGCATCACTTAATATTATACATATTTTTTTTAGTATAAAACTTGTTAATACAAAACAACTCCATAAATGTTTTTAAAATTACTTGAAATTTTCTGTGGACTAAAAACGTTCTAGTATCTTTGCAAAGGCTTTTAATCTATGAATGTAAAATTTAATTGGTATTTATATAAATATGTGTATACTATTTTATTATTTTTTTACTTAAATAATTTGCATAAAAGAATCTAAAGAAATGCAAATCCTTAGTACTTTTTATAATCACTTATATTTTATTAATATTGAACTAATATTTGCATTAGTCAACCCTCCTATAGCGTTCACTTTTATAGCGTTCATTTTACAAAACGCAATATTTTTAAGGTCAAATTAGAATTTTCGTAAATATATTATTAATGTGCATTTTAAATATGTACGTGCACTTAGTAATTAATTGTTGCATCATGCATTAATGTCTTGTGTATTATAAGATTTTATCTCATAATTATCATACATTTTTTATCTTTATTGACATCTTTATATTTTCTAATCCAATTTATATAATCATTGATTTACAAAGTATTATGAGTCAAGAACATATTGGATGATAAATTAGGATAAAAATGCCTATTAGTTGAATATAATGGGTAAAATGTATATTTCGCTCATATTTTATTTAAAATATAACAAATAAAGTGAGGTAAAAATATCAAATAATAGTAACGATAGTAAAATTAATAAATAGTGGCACGTGGCCCAAAGAAGCTGTGTCAGTATGACTGCGCTACATCGCAGCGCGACATGGCTCTAATCAGCGAACCCCCCCCCCCCTTCACACTTTGCTACCGGCTGAAAAGTAAACAACGCTCTTCTACTACATCGCGCGGAGTAACACTGCCCACGTGGGCACTGACCTGATTAATACATAATCAATAAACAAAAATATTGATATATCTTCATCATCTGACAGCCACAAGGCTCTCATTTGCTAAGGGCATGGATCTTACCAGACTCTCGAATGGCAGTCGAGGCCAAAGGAACCCGAGTCTCACACGTGACATGAGGGCTCCCCTTTCGTGTCCATACCGTAGGGACCCCAGCCCTCTTGGTATGCGGTTTTTTGTAAAAATTTCCCTCTCTTGGCCATTGCTGGCAGTGGACGTATATCTAATACCATGTTGGTATCGGATTTTACCCTCTCGACTGTGTCCAGGCAAGTAGGAAGGGTTTGTCTCGGTATTCATTTATTCTCTTCTCTAAGGCGTTATCTGCTTACAACGAGTCACAAGTGACAAGTAGCGAGTGACCACACACACACACACCTATATAGATATACACAGGAATACGTATGCACATCTGCACGAAACGAGTTTTAAGTAGCCGGTCGCAATGATTATTAGCCCTGTCATTCAATAGCAATCCTTTCATCATGGGAAAGATTTCCTCATCCTTTAGAAAGAAGAAAAAGAGGCGAAAGTATCTAGACCAATTAATGGTCAACATATTAAGGTTTTCCTTCCTAGGGTATACTGATTCTGTGTTAAGAAATCCCGTAGAGACCAGATTTATTTATGCACATAAGGTTATGTGTAAACGTAAATGTACAATTTTTTTAGGGGTGCAATTATTTTGTTAGGTATTTGTCAAGGTTTACTTGGGTTTTTAGTCAACTCCATGCTGGATTTTGTTGACTAAAATATAAAATATTGTTTATAAGAGATGCAGACCATTTATTGTTATGGTATGGTAGGTAGGTGGGTTTTATTTCCGATAAGTTCAACCTGGCGGCAACCCCCCCCCCCTTAAAGGGGTTGTGAGGTGGTAAATAGGTATTCTGAATTCCTGTGTTATTCGTAGAATAGTTGGAGAATGTATAAAAATATATTTTTCTACAAAATGAAAACTAGGATATAAAAAATGGAAAAAGAAAACTAGCGAAATTTCATGTGGCACACTGTACAGGAAAATGCGAGCTTTTTTCACAAGGACGAATCCTTGAACCCCTGATAGTCAGAGTACAGATTCAAAATCGTTCAATAATTCAAATATCTAGGCTCACTTATTACAAATAATAATGAAACCAATTTGGAAATGTAAAGAAGAACCATACTGACAAACCGGTGTTACTTTGGTCTATAACAGCGTATACGGTCGAGATTCCTCTCGAAGAAGACAAAGTCAAGCTCTATATATATTTCCGCCAGTCTATCCCAAACATACGGTCTGAATATTGGCCTTTGATAAAACAAGATAAACCACAACAAGATCCTGGAAAAATTCTGAGTATTTGATGCATCTATTTGATAAATGATTTAACATCCAACATGTTTTAATTGACTAGTACTAGGATATACCAGCTGCCAAAAGGCTTATGGTTAACAACCTTTCCTGTCCCTGGAAGAAAGGAAGACCAACACTGAGATGGTTGGAATATGTACAGAGGGACACTGCATTATTGAAACTTACCGGAAGATGAAGCAACGTAGCGGCAGACCGGATAAAATGGAGAAGGGTGTTGGATGAGAAGCAAGGGCTCTCAATAGAGCTGTTGGGCCTATGATGATTACAAACAATGCTACTTCCACTATGCTTTAAATACATTTTATAATATTTATTCATTTGCAATTTGATTTTTTTTATAATACTGCAAGCGTTCAACCGTTGTTAAACTTAATCTCGTGATATGTAGCCAACTTATGCATTCTAGCAGGAATAATTGATTCGATAGCATATCCATTTCGTACGCCGCTGAATTCATCTGTTTATTTTTGCAGACAGATAAATAGCTTTTTAAACATCGACCCCTCCACCCGCTCATCCAATAATCCAGCCGGAATGGATGGTATCGTTTACCAACATGGCGCATACAGGACAACAGCAAGACTGCAGCTGCAATATTGAGACACTCAGAATCAATTTATCAACCGGGTTGACGCGAAACGGTAAAATTCTGGGCGTGTCTGCTATTGGAGTCTGTTAAATCACCGCTGCTGGTGGGAAAATTCTGTTCCTGCAATTTATGTATCCGTCTGGATCAAGCTGGCTTCCACTTTGCCGTAGAACAACAGTGGTAAATCCAATAGTACCCGCACGGCAACACGTACGATTGTTTCAATTTCTAAAATTGTATTGCTTTCACGGCGGCCATGATCGACGAGATGAATCAGTCGGTCGCGCAACGTGTCATTAGTGGTAGAGCGCCCAATCGTGCTGGTCATTTAAATTGGATCTGCATCACATATTTACCGAACGCGTTTTAATAATATTTTAATTAAATGAAAAATGTGACAGAGTGTACTGAAAAATCTGCACCGTGCGAAAATCTGATTTTCAATGAAAATCTGCCGATTTTACTATCGGCCACGTTTAATAATTAAACTTTTTCAGGTCGCCAATCACGCTAAAACATTTTTTTACAAAAAAGGATATATATAAAAATAAAGAAGAGAAAAGAATTTTAAAATCTCATATAAAATATCAACGAGACAAGACGAGCACAATGGTAGTGAGGTGGCGCTCATAAAGGCAACTCGTACAGAACTAGAGAGTTATGTACTGCACCAACCAACAGCTCGAAGAAGTGCTTTGTCAAGTAAATCGAACTTCTTTTCTCGAAGGTTACATACCCTAAAAAGCCCTGTACTCATGCGCTGAGGTTAAAAACTTGGGTAAAATCCAAACTCCCTAATGTATAGATATATAAGAAATTTCTTCTGTATCTTGTCATAAGGCGCCCATATAATAGAACCTGATTCAAGCAAGCTCCGAACCAATGTATCGTATAGCACTCGTATGACTAAGGTACTACGTATGTGATGAGAATTTCTCAAGACGAAGCCCAGCATTCCTGATGATCTCATACACACGTCCGATACATCTAAACTAAATTATAATTTGGAACTAAACAAAATACCCAGATCTTTAACACTCAAGCACCCGCTGTTTTCAGGCGAAACTTACACCTAAACCCGCATCTTTTATCGATCTTGCGATTTTTGTTGGGTCTGTAAAATAGTTTAATAACTTTTTTTTCCATTTGAGATATTAATTTCATTTCAAAGTTGTATTATACGTATAGTAATTTCTTTATTAGATTTTACAATACTTGATAAGAAATGTGCCCTGAGTCAGGAAAATGATGATTTATTGTATTTGCACTATAAAAAAACAAATAGATATCTTTATGTGGTATGAGGTAATGATAATTTTGTAATAAAGGGATGGAATGGACAGCCAATATAAACATTCTTCTAAAAAAGTTATTTTTTTGAATGGATAAACAAAAACCTAAATTCGTTTCAGTCGATGTGTAAGTACTAGAAAGTGTTCGATCCAAATAATTTATTATTTCAAGGACAGTTTTTAACCATAAATAAATACATTTCATATATTTTACAAAGGGCATCCAGAGCAATGAATGAAACTGTGTGCAGTCGTAAAACTTCAAAAGAAAGCCCTTTGTAGCGCATTAGATAGCAACGTTTCGTGTGAACCCGCGTTAGTGCGGGAGCGGGTATTTACCGTTTACGAAAATTTCCGCACTAACGCGGGACCGAATCCTTGAGTGTTAAGAAACGATTACTTAGGAAGAGTTACGTTTCCAAGTCTGTAATTTAAGATGATGGCCTCCTTTGATCTAAAAAATGACATTGTTTGACATTTTCCAATACTTAATAAACTTTAGCTTATAAAGTGCTTGAAATATATATAAAAAAATGAATTTAATAGTATAAGAAAAACCGAAAAGTATTGATATGGGTTTGTTGTAGCGTTTTTAAATACTGTTATTACCTACCAACTGACTTGTTTCATTCAAAGCCCTATTTGCATTCTACAGCTTCATTTTTTTTTTATATTTTTATCCCTAATAAAATTAAGGTCAGAAAATAAGAAGACCTGTTTACATTTTTTTGTGTTATTTTTATTCGATAAGGGATTGAAGCCAAAATAAGCTACCGAGAACATATATGAAATGTATGAATGTATGTATACGTCCAAAAAATTTAAAAAATGGCATAGGTTGTTGACAAAATATAAAAAAGATGATAGAGAATTAAACGATAAACTGAAATCACTAAGATCAACACAAAAATCAGCATTGTCCAGTTTTAAAACCTTCATGATACTGATTTAAATTCCTTAGTGATAGATATTTTACCCTTGCACGACCATAAAGGTCACAGGATCTCAGCTGCTTCTGGTCAAGAGTACAAGACCTTTTGAAAAGGATCTTGAAGGATTTTGAATAGGGCGCCCCGAGTCGAAAACATCAGAGTCCGGGTTTACTTCTAAACCCGAGTGTACCGAAGATACCGACTGAGCTGGCGATGCTCGTCGGGAAGAAACACACTCTCTCCGATGCCTCCGAGCGCTGACTTCGATCGCGCCATGGCCGTAAATTGCAGACACTCGAGCTAGAGCTGCAATTTTGTGCAACGTTCTTACGCCCTGAAGCCATGACCTTCACCGTAAGCAGACACAATATCGGACATCAGTGGCCCTTGCTGCCACAAGAATCTTCGCAACATACCGACTAGGGGAGTCGGTAAACCGGAAGCAGATCGACGTCGCTACTTCGACGCAGTGAACCGACGCGATCGCTTTTTTATCTATATTCTTCTGCTGTCTGTATGTTAAAAATGCACCAATAAATACAAGTGTCATTAATAAATAATCTTATGGAGTCAGATTAATTTATCCGCGGAGTTGAACCCCTAAAATATTATGAAAAATGATCCGACATATGATATAAGGGTTCGGTAAATGCGCATATGAAACTGGTGGGGTTCAGAACCTCCAGCAAGGTTAAGAACCACTGCTTTAGAGCATTAAGATTAACGGTAAGTGGTTAATCATTTTTGATACATTTGTACTTATTTGAACCAATAATTCCAGCTAAAAATATTTATTGAGACCCAATATAAATTGTTTAATAAGTACAAGAATCTTATATATTTTTTTGATAAATGGATTACGATCAGAATCAGCTGTGGAGACTTTTAGAATGCTGAAAAAAAAATCTTAATGATTTTCACTGTATGCTTTGAATCCAGCTTTTTTTAGATTTTAATTTTACCCGAATACGAATGCCTTCTATTTCGGTAGAGAATCGTTTATTGTCTTGAGAGAGATAAAACAGCGCTTTCTGCTCGTAATTTATATATTTTTTTAATTTAAATTAAATATTTTGTTTATATTTCTTGTTCTTTAATTCGGAAAAATTCAAGACTTTCGATTTTCTATGCTAAGTAACCGATTGAATTCAGATCCCTGACATATAGAGTTATCTGCCTCCACGGATACGCGGGATTTGCCCCCCCCTCCCATCGCACTCAGCACACTTTTGGCGCTCGAATGCAAGAAAAATATATATTTGACAATCCCTAACCCCTGGGGGAGGGTCACACTTATCGCGCGCGTCGGGCACGTCGACCTGGAAGCTCGTGCTCGCGCGCACGATCCGTCAATGTGTCGCGCGCTCCCGGCGGACGCAGGAAGGAAACGTACGAATCAGAGGAAACACATTGACAAATCACACGCGTCACTTGGCGCGCCGGGGCAGGGAGAGGGACGGGGCCCGGGGAGCGGGAGGTCGAAACGTTTTTCCGGCAAATATTATTTCAGCTTTGTTTAAACTTGTTCACTGTGAAAAGTTAGAGCTTTATTTTCTTGTCGCGGGGGCAACGGGGCCCCTCCCGCACCGGGGGCGGATTCCCCATCGGATTTGATATTCGTGCACGTAGCGCGCGGTGCACGTGCCCGGAATGTATAACCGGTTCAAATTTTAACTGCATTATACACACGGCGGCCAACATTGAAAAACGTAATAAAACACCGGGATTATTTTTACATCTCTCTTATTTTTTACATATGTCAGTTTTTGTTCAGATGAATATGTATTATTCAGTAATATTTCAGTGTAAATATACACGCGCCATCAATTGCGGAGAAACTTTGTTCTATTGGTCAAACGTTCTCGCATATATCGTTTATTTAAGGACCTATTGAAAAACGATAATTCAAAATGCCATTCCATAGTGTAGAAAAATCCCAGGTCAAACATTTTTTTTAAATAAATCTGAAACGATTATCAGATAGCATATTCAGATTATTAAGTAGACATTTATTTTGCTTTTAAATATTTACAAAATTATATTGTGCTATTATGTATTCAGCGCTGTTAAATATAACCGTCTTCCATCTTATTGGCAACTAATCGATCACCTCTTCATACAATTTGGTGAGTTTGAGATTCAGTTTAGTAGACTGTGAGAAAGTATCGAGGGCCTGATTGACTTACTCATCATTATTGAAAGTTTTTCTATTATTAAAAAAAATCTGTAAGGAACAGAAAAGGTGGTAGTCTGATTGAGCAAGATCTGGCGAGTAGGGTAGTTAAGGAAAAACAGACCAGATGAGCTCCAGAATTTTTTCTTGAGTCGCTTTTGCCGTGTGTGGCGTTATCGTGTAAAATGATAACACCTTTCCAAATGACGAGTGCAGGACGCTTTTCCAGTAGTTTTTCATGAACTCTTTTCAGCTGCTGAATGTATGCATCGGCATTGCATTACCGATTTACCGGTAAATCGCCAAAAACGCACCATTGATTATTATCGGTAAATTGTAAAGTTTACATGTAATTACTAGAAATAATTTTATCAAGAAACGAAGCTTAAAATAGCTTAATTTACATAGAAATTGCAAAACTTGGTGGAATTCCTTCCTGAATGCTGGAATGATTTTATGAAATTAAAAATACAATCTCGGGGTTTGATATTGGGGATAAATATCGATAATATTGAATTTGATAAGATCTCTGACATAATTTTGGTATTACAACCAGTAAAATTAGCTGTAGAAGCTCTATGTCGTGAAGACATAAATCTGAAACTCTTTACAAAAAACCGATTACCAAGACGGCTCGGATCCCCGCGGTATGGACACGAAAGTGGAGCCCTCACGTCACGTGTGAGATTCAAGTTCCTTTGGCTATAACACTGAAATATCTGCTTAATGAACTGCCTAAATACAGTTTTTTAGTCAAGGAAATTAATAAAGAGCTAATAATTTGAATAAAGGAAAGAAGGACGATATATTTCGAAGTGGTCAATCATGTTAATGATCTTGATACAATAAATGATTTTGACGAATGTGGAATATTTTAATAAAAGTAGCTACATACAGTTATACTTTAATCATTTAATCTACGTCTATTTTTTTCATTTACCGGTAAATAACCGGTAAATCAGTAATGGGAGCAATTATTTACCGTTTACCGGTTATTATAATTTGGCGGTAAATTACAAGCCCTAATCCGCAGTAATCTTTTTGTTGCGCTTCATTAGCTTGTGGTGGATTATTCCTCGACGATCCCACCATTTACACAATAAAGTTTCCTTGACATGAATATTGGCTTTAGGGGTCCGGTAGGGGTGTTATTACTTATCCAACCATTGTCTTTTGAGGTTAATATTTTCATAGGTGATCCATTTTTCTTCGCCTGTTATTGTCCTGTTCAAAAAAGGCTCGATTTTATGCCGTAAAGGATACTTCTAAATTTTCCAGGTGGCGATAAACTGTAGATTGTGACGTATTAAGTCTCTCTGTCAACTGTCGTTAGACGTAAATTTTGTTCCAATATCGCTTTTAAAATGCGTCATCATAGTTAGAAAAGCGACCCGCCTTCGGTTCAACTTTCGAAGACTCATCTCCGGGACCAAAATTCACAATCCAATTTCACTGCATATCTTTCTAAGCATTATATCTTACAAAGCATCACATGACCGATATGCACATTTTAATTCACCATTTAAGGGTTCGGAATAACACCACTGTAACGTCCACCACAGTAAATAGTTGTCGATTGACTGACAGGCCACTTATCTATCTAGTGAAAACAAAAATCTCCTTGGTCGGATGACTCACTGCAAATAAATCCAAACAATAGAAACTGTCTATCTCAATAGGAAGTTATTTATGACTCAACCTAATAATATGCAATTTTCTCAAATTTGCTCTATAATCAGAATAAAAATAAATTTACTGTCGAAAATTTAAAATAAATATATAGAGTTAATCTCAATTTATAAGTTTTTGTAGGGCCTGACAAAAAATATAACTATTGGAAAAAACGTACATGTTTCTTCTAATGCGTGTTCAAAGCTAGGAAATTAGATTTTTAAGGCTCTCAACATATTATTTTTAACTTATAGCATTTACTTTTGTAAGAGTTAGACGAATCGAATTTATCTCTTTTTCAGCAAAAAGTTTCCGTGAGCATGACTGTCTACTTATCAATAATGACCACTACTCAGATGTCCTCAGATGAATCAAATTAAATGGGAGTGTAGAAATTGTACGTAAATAAATAGCTAAAAATCGTGAATTCTAGGCTCATAAATATCTTACAGGTTTTTTTTAATGCAAAATGATTTTTTGTAATGGGTATATGAAGTAGAAAACCTGTATTATATTTTTATGCGTGATTGGCGACCTGAATTATTCTGTAATGCCAATCACGCAATGATTTTTTATGATAAATAAATAAATGACAAAATATGTATAAATATTTATTGAGTTGTACGGAAAGTTATTTTGTGTTTTCCCAACAGAGGACTTAATTGTATTTTTTTACAGCTTACTTCAAACTTAAGCCGCATAATCATCATATATTTTGACAGATGATATAGCAAGTCTTGCTTGTTAAAAAGTTCGATTGATTCTACGAAGTAGTTTTTAGTTGGTACCCTTTCAAATATGGAAAGTGAAAAGCAGCATTTTCGGCATATTTTACATTTTTACTATCGAAAGGGTAAAAATGCTGTTCAAGCAAGAAAAAAATTATCCGATGTGAATATAGAAGATGTATTGACAGAACGCTAGTACCAAAACTGTTTTGCAAAATTTCGATCCGGTCAGTTAAAGCTGATGAAGACAAAATAAAGGCATTTATTGATGAAAACCGGCGAATAAAAACTCGTGAGATCGCTGAGAGAATAAATTAGTGGAATTCGACCCTTCATGATCATTAATACGCCTAGATTTAATATCAAAGCTCGAAATATCTCATGTTCTTAGGAAAAGCAATTTGTGCCGTCTATGATTTGATTCTCAAACGTCAAGAAAATGATCCATTTTTGAAGCTCATCATCACTGGGGACGAGAAATGGGTTGTTTAAAACAATGCTAAACGTAAGAGATCATGAAGTATCATAGGAAGCTTTTTTTAGCTTTTACCCGAAACACAGCGATCAATTCTGAAGCGTACTGTCATAAGCTGAACAAATTGAATGATTCACCTAAACAGAAAAGGTCAGAATTAATCAATAGAAAAGGCGTAGTGTTTCACCAAGAAAATTCGAGACCTCTCAGAAGTTTGTTAATTCGTCAAAAGCTTTTACAGCTTGGATGGGATATACTGCTACACCCATCATGCTTTCCAGATCTGGCACCTTCTAATTATTATTTGTTCAGGTCTCTTTACATTTTTTTTAAACAGTAAAACCTTTACTTCAGATGAGAATCTGGATACCAGAAAAATGGCAAAAGGTGTTGGACCAGAATGGCCAATATTTAATTCAATAAAATATTTATTCCCTTTAAGAAAATCGTCTTTCTATAATACTTGACTATATATATTTTTAAAACACAAAAAGCATTTTTTTAATAATATTAATTAAAATTGGCATAAATAATTAATTTGGGCTTATTTATTCAATTGTTTACTGGATTGTGGACGACAGATTTATGAACCACCCTCTATATTTACTTTGGTAAATAAATTTAAATCCGCATTTGCATTAATTCCCGACGGCTCTCTTTTCCGGCCGCGTCACACACACACTCAATTGAAAATATTAGCGGAAATAATATTCAGACACACACCCTGTATGCGAGCGTCGTCCAATCCGATTATGCGATAAGCCGCTTTGGTAGCTTTTCTCCGAATCGGAATTTCGTTCATCAATTCGTCGCCGGGTAGCGGGCCCGCTTTACATTCGATTTGCGACGACAAATGAAAAATTAAGTCGTTGCCCGGCTACGTTAATGGACCAATTGTCTGCGTAATAGACTTTCGTTCCTCGCCTTTAATCCCCGAACGCCTAATCCGATAATTCGATATTAGGACATCGAAATGATAATATAAAAACGTAGTGTCGACATGTCAAAATCCGTCAATATTTATCGTGCCTCGCATAATTAATCGGATCATGGCGCTATTTGTAAATGGGCGAAATCGCGATCCGGTGACTCACTGAACTTTGCTGAATAACGATACGCGACGATAAGCCGCGCTGAAACGGATTATGGACTATCATCCAATTATGCTATGGCATTATTGTCCATATTTCCATTACACTGTCGATGTTAATAACGTCATTATCCACGCTTTATATCTTGAATTATTTCGTGCGATTATATTCGTGTATTTTTTTTTTCAGCAAACACGAAAAAATCTAATTTAATCTGTAGCGTCGCTGTATCGAGGCAGCCTTTTGTTCAATCCCGGGAGTAATTTAAGTTTCAGACTTTACAATATGACAAAAAGTATTTGCCTCGGGTCGCCAGCTTCTTTATACGGAATTTGCAACAGTTTTTGGCACGAAATAAAAAGCGGGCAAATACACGTTTTTCATCAAGTTTTTAACCACGGTAGCAATCTGTTCCGGCGGAATTTTCGACAATTTATTTCGACGTATTGTAATTATATTTTTTTGCTGAAAATCGCATACGAAACTCGTCTGCGGAACCTCTTGGGAAAATACAGTTTTCATTTGCTACGATTTCAATTGCGTCATATAATTGCAACTGGTATTGAGCGAGGGTACGCCCCGGGGCCATTATTATTATCGAATGTTTGTACCGTATTGCGAAATATTATATAGCGATCGTATATATATATATATTTTTCGCAATTTCAATTATTGCCATTAGTATAATGAATACGAGGAAATGATGGAAAATTTTACGAGTTTCATTGAATATTCGCATAATCATAAATAGTGATTTATATTAATAAAATTAATATTGTTAAAGCATAACGTTTAATTATGTTTGTTTTAGTTTGAGTAATCAAAATAAAATATATAATTCATCTTACTAATATAATTAAGCTCACATACTCGCTGATCAAATTGTGCATACTAAAGTACAATTTAAAATTAGATTTTCTGAATAAACATATATATAATAGTACTATGATTATTTTATAACCCTTTCTGCTCTTGCCAAATTTAAGCAAATCTATTAATTATTTTGTTCATAAAAAAAATATTCAATGAAAAATTTTATATACAGGTTTTTTACATCAAATACACCCTTTTGCAAATGAAATACAACTTTTTACAAATCAAATACAACGTTTGCAAATCAAATTGACCCTTTTAAAATCAACTCCGTATTTACGTTTTTCCATCAATTACGTTTTTTAACAGTATAGAAATTTTTAAAATCACTTTCTGGATGTTCGGCACATCGTACCGGATGCGAGCGAGTAAAAACATCGCACCCGTGGCAACAAAAGTGAATATTTTTGTATTTATTGTGTATTTTGTAATTGCGGACAGTAAATATCAATAATTAAATATTCTACATGGTAAATTTAAAATATGTATTAAGTTTACATGATCTGAATATACATACTAATTTTCAAATTGTACAGAGAGTGCCAAAAACAAAATATCTGTACAAATTTCAGGGAAAAAAGCCACTAAAATTAAAACTCAGAAACACTTAGATTAATTCATTTAACCGTGTATTGGCAGATTCGGAATTGAACCGATGGATGCTCAAAATAAATAATTTCTACACATAATAACGTAACTTTATTATATGTAAATTTTATCTTTATTATCTAAAAAAGGTTATATCTTAAAATTATATCAAATTTTTATACTGTTAAAAAAACGTAGTAGGAAAACATTAATTCGGGTTTAGAATCGCGGTACTAAATAAAGTGAAATCTGTTTTTTTATGTTTTTGAAAAAACTAATATAAAAACTTTATTCATTGTAAAAAGTTAGTTTAAATTAGTTTTTTTAAGGGTCAATTTTATTTCAAATAGTTGTATTTGATTTGCAAAAAGGTGTATTTAATTTGCAAAAGGGTGTATTTGACTTAAAAAACCTGTAGCATTGTTTCCTAAACCTTAATATCCATAGATCTTTCTTATAGGAAAAAACTTAAAATATAAAAACACTTTTTCTGATGGGATTGCTTTTATTATAGTTATTACAATGCAGAAAAAGGATTGCAAAAAAAGAATAAAATAAAAGCAATTAACTTGCGGCGACTCAAAAACATCTGCGTCCTCAAAAGGGGGTATCTCAGGGACCCCAAGCATTTTCAGTCAAAAAAAATATTTATATGGACTACTCTAAGCATAAAAATAGTTATTCAGTCTAAATTTTCGATGTTTTACCTAATCAATATGACGCGTAAATGATTTTTGGTGATGTTTCAACGCAGACTGAGCTCGTGTCACTCGCACTCAACACATCGTACCGGATGCGAGCGAGAAGAAAAATGCGTGCGTAGCAACAGCAGCGAATATTGTTCTTTTTATTTATTTTTTCGCAATTGCAGACAATGAAGGATAATGATTATTAATAATATATATTATTTAGACTTTTTAGACAAATATAAAAAAGTTTGTGACATGTAGGATTTATATTAAAAGAATTATTTGAGAAAAATCATTAACTTGGGTTAACCAATATACCCCATCGGTACCACTAGGTTAATAATTTATATACAGTGACCCATAATGCAGGAAATAAATTTGGTGTCTGTTTTTGTTCAAGCATGGGTTTCAGCTCCTCATCTGTGGATAATTCAATACGTTGCTCCTTCATTAGTATGGATTCTTCCGAGTTAGTGAATCTAATAGCAAAAGGCTCATACATCGTATCAGAGATAGCCAAGTAAAGAATATTTTAATGAATAAAGTTTCATTGTTGTGTTGACAAAAAGCAAATAAATCTTCATCTCGTTTTTTTTAATTTTAAAAGATATGGAAAATGAGAGCATTTTGCTTTCAATCTAAAGTTTTGTAGCATATTATTGATATTATACTTGTAGTTTTGATTAAATTTAATTAATAACCTAATAACCTGAAAATGGTTAGTCATTCATAAGTCAGTCTTATAAGCTATGTATTTTTTTGCGAAATTGAGCCAATAATCTATTATTTAAGGCTTACATACTTTTCATTTTATTAACCCCCATACCGACTCCCATCAAGCGATGCAATATTTTATGTACTTATATTTTACTCAAGACGTAAAAATGACTACCTATTGGTAGCTATTTTGACCTTTCATAATAATGAAAATCGGTCACAATTATTTTACATTATATTAAACCTATCATAGACCCTGGCGTTGTCTACACACTCCCAAATTAATATTAATTTACCACAGACCCTCAGTTGTCAAAAGGATTTGTAGGAACCATTTTTGGAACCTCTGATCTATAGTATTTAATTTAATATACGATTAAATAATATACATATTATTTGTATTTGATTAAAAAAGTTTGCCTAATTAGGTCTTCTAAAAATCTCTCAAGGTAAATAATACGTTTAGTCATTGACATTTTAATGGAAATATAAAATAAAAACTCAAAGAAAGAGAGTTAGGGTTTTCTTAATTTTTCCCCCTGATTTCTGAGAAACGTGACTGTGTGCACGATTCCTCTTACGAAAGACCATGGAGACGGTTTTCATGGGAATATATATTGAAGGGATTTTCCGTTGCCTTATGCAGTATTTTTTTTACTTAAGAGCCCTGCTTCCAGCTTATATTTTTGACAATTCATTTTTTGGGAAAATGAAGGTCGTTAGCCTTCACTCCTCTATTTTCAGCGTCACCCATCCCAGTACTATCTGCGCTCAGTAGCGGTTATCTTATCAATCATAATTCGATTGAAATTATCTTCAAGCATTGACGGGACATATTCTTCTTAAATATTTATATAAATTATATTTAAAAGAAAATTTTATTATTTTTTTTCTAAAAATATACAGCCAATCCTTCAAATCCGTGATAAGAACCGAAATTCGCACTATAGAAGTCTATAGGCATACCTAAATAATTAAAAGATCATTTAATTGCATTTTGTAAATTGAAAGTAATAATACATCAAAGATTTTTCCATTCAAATAATAATAATATTATTCATATTTTCAAGAAAACTATCAGTTTATAAAATTATTTTTATTTTATATATTTCAATAGGGATCAGTAATTTTTTTTTTAAATAATTCTGTGTGATTTTAAAAAGTGTTAATATGGGAGAAGAAAAAACTAATAAGACATTGTCGTAAAAATATGTTATGTATTTAAAATAATTGCTATTTTTCAATAAATCTTAAGCATTTTCAGGTGTTTTAATTTTTTTTATATAGCTGAAATGTTATTTAAAAATATTGATTCAATTTTATAATAGTTAAAATAGTTATTAAATGCAAAACAAGCTCTTGTGTATATTGTTTAACTTAAGGGCGGCTCGTGGCTTTAAAAACAGGTGGGGTTGAAGTGCTCATCTTGAAGTAAATAATAAAAAATATTATTTTTTTTATTGCAAAATTAAACAAATATATTTTTTATGAACATATAATAAATTAATAAACAAAACTCTTATTATAAAATTTTTTCACAAAATGATATAGAAATCGTTCGTATTAATATTTATTTGTTTGAACTCTTGTCTCTAAAGTGTGTAAAACACAGTTTTACTAACGTTTGAATATTATGAATCGGCAATCGATCGAATTATGGTAACTTTAAAAGATGTTCATTAATCAGTTGATGATCATATTCAAATCCTAGAAAAGAGAATTGCAAAATAAAGTCGAAAAACATGGACGGTGTCGTTTATTTTTCGAATCATGTAGAAATATAGATCAGCGGGGCACATACAGGTCTGCCCCAAATAAAGATTTACGCAGTAAACGAAAAACGACCTTATCTCTTTACATTTCTTTACATTACAGATAGTTATTATTTTTTTTATTATGAGTAATATATTTGCCACAGTGCCCCGGTTACCACTAAAGACGACCCGCCCCTGGTTTAATTTCTTTTAAATCTTTAACTTCTTACTTCATATTAGGAAAAAATAAATATAAAAAGATTTTTCTCACCCTTTTAGGAGGGGTAGAAATATAATTTAATTAAAATTTCTACGACAGAACCCAAATTCCTCGCATCTTTCAAGTTTATTTTTATCATTGACAGTGCTTTTTTTATATCTTTATTAAAATACTATTAAATGAGCAACAATAAAGTGTATCTGGATTGCTCTTACTCTATTAATATTTTATTAAAGCATAATATAAAAATAAATATATTCTAACACAACAATAAAATGGCCTAACAAATCGACACCTTAGCAACATTCACGTGTTGCATGACGGATGATAGATATTTTTGAGCGATTGGCCATATCTGCGACTTTTATGTTTTTGTTTGTCAAAAACACCCATGTTGACTTTGAATAGACCTTATTTTTTCCATGATGGATTGGATGGAGGGATGGATGGTACGGGGGTTGGGTGTGGGGGACGGAGAAGAATTATTGATTGCCCCGGGGTGCTTGTAAAAATATTACGTTGTCGTGCACGTGTATATCTTATGGGACATAGCCGGTTTTCTAGAGCCGGGCTTTATCATTTTTATATTGTGACAAATCTAGTGTGTTTACGAGTCAATAAAGAACAGTTCTATATGTATCAGAATCCTGAAAAAAATGCACAATGTTTTTTTTTAATAATAAAATGCGGACGCGGTCGGTATTGCTGAAGAATATTGTGGCTTCGTATATAGATTACATAGATATTGCGAGAATTTCTCTTGGAGCAAGTTCAGAGAACTCGAGCAATCTCGAATACCAGGAAATGCAATATTGTTTCAGGATTGCATTTACTGTTGATCTCATGTTTATTATATTTAATTCGACGTTGTATTATTATATATCTCTTTGAAGTAGCAGCCGATGAAGGCTTAATCTAGAGGTGCGGCTTGGAAGAGGGATATTGCCTTAATTTCCTCCGAGGTTGGCCATAAATCGAGGCCGAAGACATTTTGATGCGGTTTACCGTTTATCACGGGTAAACACCTACAATGGTCGAAGGCTCTCGAGATTTGTGGCTTTCTCACGCTTCGATTTCCCCTCGGCCGCCGGAGATCCATTCTGCAAATTCACGAGACCGAATTACGTCTTGTGCTACAATTTATTTAAGACGGATGATGAATGGCACTCGGGGCAAATGTGGCAACTGAACTTTTGATTAACACGCAATAATATTGGCGGATCCTCCACACACCCTTCCTCTGTCTGCCTCCATCGTTTTATTTGTATCGCGCCATTGAATCGAAATGAATGTCTGGACCGATGTTATCGAAGCAGACCGCCAAAATGGCAATTTCTATGGCAATAATCTTCCGTTTGCCTGGTGGATTTCGGCGAATCCCTCCTTTGATGACTTACTAGATACGTGACGCCTTCAATGGACCAGAATTCACCCGAAATTGCTCTTATCAATTATTTACCGCGCTGTATATCAACAATATTAATCGAATTCCTTTTTCATGGCTGAAAAACGGTATAAAAAAGCGCCATAAAATTTTTACCATAATAGTTATCTAGGAAGGTAAATATACGTCGTATAAATCATTCGCGTTTTTTATGACCCCGAAGAACACGCCGGCACATCCCCGGCTAGGTGGTCGTAAATCTCGCGGCATATTCTTGTGCGGGAGAGAGCCATCATCGGGTGGGCCGGATTTTTTGAAAAAGTGACCTCCCAAATCCAGAGTGCAGAACGGTGTCGGTGGTAGATAGCGCTGAAAATATGAGCGTGATGACCGAAAATATGACCGTTTTATTCGTTCGAATAAATGTAAGCTTCCAGTTCAAGTCGTAATGGTAGAAATATGGTGCAGATGCAGTCTGTGATTTGGCAAATTCCCTTTTATTATCCAGTTCCTTAAAAATTATATTTTAATTTACATAATGAATATAAATGTTTGACCTTAATAGATCTGTAAATCGTGCAGAGGCTAGTCGTAATCGTGATCGTAAGAGGAATAGTCATCTTTTCGTGAGATTTGGTGCTTATCACCATGATTCATTGTTTTTTTTATTTAATCCTATAACCGTGATATTTTTGCTAAATTTTATAAAAAATACAAATATAAAACTACCGCTACTAGTCTAGTGCCAAGGTTCTACAGGATTGAAATGCTTTGTTAGACAAACCACATAAACCCTAAACCTGAAGCGGATTATATAATAACTCTCTTATAGAGCTGACCGTGGGAAAAACCTTCAGACATTCTAAAGCCAAATCCATTAACTCTGTCATTTTTAAATGTAAATTTTATAATCAAAGCAATTGATTTTTAAATAATGTTTTTTTCTGTTATAAATATCGATTTTATAAGTCCTTAGGTCCTTATTTTTTTTTAAATTAGTTTAAGACACAGAAAAAGAGCTAAATAAATTAATATGATTTATTTAAAAATCAGGCATTAATTTATGTATTAAATATAAATATTAAATAAATAATATAATAAAAATAATTAAAAAGTGAGCATCACATTATTTACATATTTTAAATCCGACAAGAATATATTATTATAAAATATTTAACTATTGTAAATTACCATTATCAGATTAAAACCATTTACTATCAGTTCTCTACTTACGACTGATTCCGTCACATCACCTTCGCCATATGTTTTAAAATCATTCGACGAAATATTGGAAATAGTTAACATAAATAGTTAACATAATTCTCACCACATACGTAGCACCTTAGTCATACGAGTGCTATACGATGCATTGGTCGGAGCTTGCTCGAATCAAGTTCCATTATATGGGCGCCTTATGACGCCTCGAATTCCCTCAGATTAGAGAAGATACAGAAGAAATTTCTTAGGTATCTCTACATGAGGGAGTTTGATTCTAATCTTAAGTTTATACCCCAGCGCATGGGTGCAGGGTTGCCAGTATATAACCCTGAGAAGAAGATCGATTTACTGGCAGCATCTTTCAAGCTGTCATGCAATACATAACCCCTCGGTACTGTGCGAGTTGTCCTTATGGGCGCCACCACTACCATCGAACCCGTTCACGTGTTTTCCGCCAAAGGCGAGGATTAGGTCACTCAGAAACCTCCGGTAGCTGTGAGCTATTACTTGCTCAACCATTTGGCCGGGAATATGTGGGATATTCGATGTCAAATATAGCCGTTTGTTGATATCCTATATGAAATTTTATAATTTCTTTTCAAACGGCTAAAAGGAGTATGTTGTTGCCGTAAGAGCTTATTTTTCGCATGGCTATGCTGCGTGGATTAAGAACCGTCACCTTGCAGTAATGCCAATCACGCATTGTCTTTAAATAAATAAATAAATAAATAAATAAATAAATAAAAATAAAGTGAATGTAGCTTTTTGTTTATAAAATAAATTCGGTACTACTTATCCATTGGTGACTCTTGCGATTTTTCAGCGATTACAGTGACCAGGAAAATTTTTTTTGAACCCTTTGTACTTGAATGTCGCCTGAGAAGCGGCATCGAAGTTTTCGGTATCACTGGCATGACGGGCATGCAACAAATCAATTTCGTATTATTTATGAAATTATTATTTTAGGTTTATAATATTTACTATATTTATAAACAAGGATAATTTTGCAACAAATCCAAACTAATAATTTATTAAATAACACTTGTTGAGGTATTGAGGACTTCTAAAAGGTTTGTATAGTTTTTTACATAGCCAGGTTTGTTTGTATAGTTTTTTGTTTGTTTTCTTTATACATTCTATAATTTACAGTAGTGCTCGTTGAATAAGATTACGGTCCTTTTATCAGTGTCTGAGTCCATATTATTATTTTTTTAATCCATCACTAATTCTGGGCAAAAGCTACAGCCATGTCTTTTTAAGATATTTTTTTGTATTTGTTCGGATTTTCTCTAGTTCTTCGAGTGCGAGTGAAAAATGCTGGGAGAGCTCAGCCTGCAGCAATACATAACCGAAAGTGTTGTAATTTATGCATCATATTGATTAGTTAAAAAATCCTAAATATCCACCAAATTATGAGGCATATCATACAATTTTATTCTTAGAATAATCCATTTTTAAAAAAATTTCAAGATATTAATGAAATCTTCAACTTAAATGTGATTTAATTGCTCTCAATCTATCTATTTTAGTTAGTCGACTAAAAAATATCGAGTGCTTTTATATTCTGAAAATATAACTTTGACAAGGAAGAAGAGAGGAACTTGAAAAACCATCAAAAATCAGATAAAACTACTGATTATGATTTATTAGCGCCATAACCCTTCGTGGTTTAAGGTTTCGATGACAATATATTTTTTATTTGGTCTTATTCAGATCGATGGCTCTTGGATCTCTCATATAGTGGTCTCCATTGAGTAAGAGTCCTGATGACAACATCCAGAGGCTGTCTTTATACATGATCCAGCCTGCCTAGCCTACGCACTTTAATAATTATGTGTCCAAGTCACTGGACAAGAGGGTGCAGTACTAGACCACACTAGACTCATATCAAAATTAGATAATTTTGGATTTTCGGAAAATTTCTTACAATTTTTCTCCACTTATTTAAAGGAAAGGAAACAGTACTTGATACATAACTCCTTAACGTCATGTATCTACGATGCATCTTCTGGAATCCAACAGGTTTCTAACTTGGGATCAATATTATTCGTTTTATTTATTAACGACATACAGCATGTTCTTTCTTGTATTTCCTCACTTTTTGCAGATGACTTAAAACTATTTAAATTAGCTTCTTTAATAGATGATGCCCTTTCGTTGCAGCTGAATACCAATTCTTTGCTCTAATAAACATCTACTAATCGTCTTCCGCTTAGTGTTGGCAAATGTCAGAAAATTACATATTTGAGATCTAAGAGTTATTCTAAGCTTTGAGTAGATGCTTGGGGAATGTAACTTTTTTCGGACAGTCGTCAATCAAAGACCTTGAAATTCTATTGGACTATACCCCATGTAGTAGAGCTTCAAGAATGTTAGACATTGTCTTGAGAAATTCTCAGTAATGAGGTTGCAATACAATACTTTGGTTCGGAGTTTACTAGAATCAGGATGGGCGCCATATGACGCTTCGAATATCCCCAGGCTAGAGAAAATCCAGAAGAAATTCCTAAGATATTTCTACATGAGGAAATTTGGATTTTATAGAGATTTTATAGAGCTAATACCCCAGTGCATGGATTCAGGATTGCCTGGGGTATGTAACTCTCGAGAAAAGAAGGTATATATACTTCTTCGAGCTGTTAGTTGATGGTTCGTTAGCTGGTTGGCTCGTTCGCGTGTTCTTTTTCTTCCGCCAAATGTGAGGATAGGTGCTCTCGGCAACTCTCCGGTAACCAAAGCTCTGCTCCAACCACTTGGCTAATCATGTTGATATTTTAAATGTAAAGTATCGCCATTTTTTTGATCTGTTGTTTGAGATTTTAGAATTTATTATAACAGAGCAATATACATTCGTTATATATTTATATTTATTTATCTTAAATAGTTTTAAAGAATTGCAATGCTAAGTCATGCACCAAATATTTCTAGCGGTAACCACAGGACGAAATGTGTTGAATGGTTTTGTATAACAGGATTTTGATCAGTGGTTTGCGGAGAGTCCTGCTATAATCGATAAAAGCTATTATTGTAGCAATACACTTTTTCATAATCTGAAATAAAATCTTATTCTTGAATTTAATCCATTTGAAGCATCTACATATAATATATGCAGAAATTTGAATAAAATCTAAATATCGTTTGTAAAGAATGAAATGTATCCGTATTGATTCAAGCTGAGTCACTAATTAGATTTATTTCTGTCGTAAAACCCAATTTATAGGATCCTTTTTTTCTGGAATCAGCCACCAAAAACCGAGTTAATTTATTATGAATTAAAAAATAAATAGGAAATTGAATATACATAGATATAATTGAACAAAGAGAGATATTGAATAATGGGAAAAAGAGGTTACCATCGACGTTCCCTATTCAGATCACGTAGTGCGCTCACACGACCGAGCTCACAGCCAGACAGGGAGAAGCGGTCCAGGACAGGCCAACCACTCCAGCAACGACTTGTCTCTCTACTAAGCATTTCCAATTTATACCATCGGACGTCTGCTTAATTGGGAACATCGCATTTGTGCCCTGCCGCCACCACCACTTGACCGGAGGAAATGCGCTAAAGAAAATTGCCGGAAAAAATTCGCCATCTTTAACGACATTTTTATTACGCTCGTATCATCGTATGCTTGTTGAAAAGTTGTTTGTTTTTTTTCCCGCGGAGATTGTTGGGTGATAGCATCTGTTCTTGCACTCCATAAGCCTATCTGAAACAAACTTTTCAGAAACGTGCCGAACTTTTAAGGTCAGATTATCCCTTTGGAAATGTTGTTTTAATGCAGAGCCACACGCCCTCGGGGCTGATATAAAATAAATCACGTTACAAAAATAAAAATGTCATTCCCGCGCTTAGAAACTGATGATATTATTTAATTATTCACGCGAGGTCATATAATCACTGGAACCAAATGATATTCACCCTCGGAAGCCGAAGAGATTATTGCTTTAGTGAATGAGAGAGTGAAACTTTGGGTAATACTGCAAGAATTATATAAGGATACGAAGGACAAGGCGTAAAGTAACAATGTTACAAAACAGGCTTATGTCTCGGTAAACTACTGCAAATTGCCATCATATTTCAGCAAAATTTTAATTAGCCGCCATTGAGTTCTATATATATAAGATTTACAAATTAATTATTTTTGGGTGGAAATGGAAATAATTATTTTTGGGTACAAATTAATTATTTTGTTATTTATGCGGCGAATGAATATTTTTTTTATGAACAATTATTCTTTGTTTATTCAATATGTATTTTGACGTTAATAAAATTTGTTTCATATTATATGTATATAGATATTATTATATTTACATTGTAGAATCTCACTCAAATCTCTCTGATGTTTAAATTAATTATATTTATAGCAAAAACACTGAAATGGAATTTACAAAATACCTTTCCGTTTCGCTTAACATTTTAAATTCATTTATTAGGTTCGATTGTTAATAAATTTTATTAAATAATATCACTTTTCTAATCACAATTATATTAATAAAATATTTCCCATATTAATTTTATACAAAATAATTTGTTTTAGCATACATTTTAAAGATAATAAATAATTTCTAAACAAAATTGACCCGCTTATTTCATTAATATAAATAAATCCTGAACCTTCCCATAGCGCCAAAATAAGAACCACGATATAGAAGACTAGACACTCATACAAAATTTTAAAGTTATTTGTAACAACAAAATATTCAACGATATTTTGTTGAGTAAATATTTAAATAATGTCGTTAACCGTCTAAAATGAAAACAAAGACAACAAATCTATCGCAGTTTCATTCTTATAGACTAATTTAATCTCGTAACTTTAGTATTAGATAGGATAAGTAAAACTAGTCAAATAAAAGTGAAATATATTACAAATTTCTCATATTTAAGAAGCTAATTTACTGTATAAGTATTTTTTTCAATATTAAATAAATTAGTATTAGGCTTATTAATAATAATTTTAAATTAGTTTAGAATGCTTGATATTACGTTGATATAATACTTTAAAAAATTCAAGACAAGCTTATACTAAATGATATGAAGCTTTACATAACATCTCTTTTGAAAGTCAGCTCTCGACTTACCACCACCTCGACTTACAACCCTTTGCACTTATGACGACGAGAAGAAGTCGTAAAAAAATCCATTTTTTTCACAATTTATAACCTAATCTCTGACTTCATTCTACAATTACTTTTGAAAAAATGCAGCGATTGGTATTTTGCCTATTAATACAACAAGTATTCTACAGCTGATGGAAAAATGGGGTATTTCTAACTGTAGTGTAGATTATTCAAGAATCAATTTTGTCCAAGCAATTACAGAAATTAGGAAAAATCAGACATAATTCATTCAATAAAAAATATCTCAGAAGTATGGTTAAACGTATTAAAAATGTTAGATTTAATAGATTAAGGAAGTAAAAGAGTTAGTTAATTTTGATAAATGATGTCGAGAAACTCCCAAACCAAGGCTAGATTTAGATTTAGGATAAGAGAGTTAAAAAAATAGTAATACTTAAATAATTACCTAAAACTTTTTGTGCTAAAACACATTTATTTTCGATATTATGCAATTTTATTCATCAAGAACTTTCTTGTCATTATGTAATTTATAAATAAAAGGAAGAAAAACTATACTATAATAACTAAGTGGGTATTTTTATGACAAAACATATCCCATCACTGTGATACTGAATAATAGCATGGGTCACTAATTCGAAGATCTTAGTTAACCCGGAGGACAATGATTGCAATCTCGGCCTTAGGGTTGGGTTGAACGCTCCTCTACTAGTGCTTGAAGAGTGAATAGAAAAAGCACAGAATTTCATAGTGTCCTTCAGGTGGCAAACACCCGCTTCGAATTAGAAGGCTATTTTAATAATAATAATAAATGGTTAATTTTTTTGAGGTACTTTAAGACTGGTTTTCAGCGTTTATGTGATAAAAACTCTCAAGCATAATTGCTTAAATATATTGTGTACGATTATTCATCATCATCATTAGTTAATCACGAGACACTTACTAGCTTAGCGTATAGTTCTTACCAGACACTCTTATAGTAGTCTAACCAAAGTATATTTAATCACCATTGGTATCGATTTTTACTCTTCCGATTGTGTCCAGACAAGTCAAAGAGGGTTTGCCTCGGTATTCGTTCTTATCATCTATAGGCGTTATCTGCTTATAATAAGTCTTAAGTCTCAAGTATTATAAACCTTGTCGCATAATAGCAATCCTATTATAATGGGAAAATTCCTTCTCAAAGAAAGGGACCTTTAAAAAGAAAAGAATATCGAAGATTTATCGGTTAACACACATACATGTATTTGGGGGTACCCATAAGTAATGTCATTTTTTCGATGCGCCATCTTTAAAATAGTCTATTTCAGTCTGTTCTTCGGCAGTAAGGACGTGTTATAAGTATATCTTGTGTAATGGCTACCTGCTTAAGGCCTCTAGACAAAAAAACGGGTTCTTTATCCCTCTGACGACAATGGAAAAGACGTGTCCGTAGGAACAACATCTGCGAAGCTGTATACTTTTTCAATATCATTTGAAAAAGAAAACGACAGAGGCTACGAAGGATATTTGCGAGATTTACGGTGACATATTAATGTCAGAAAATGCCAACGATGGTTCAAAAAATTTAAATCTGATGATTTGTGTTTGGAAAACGAGCCTCAAAGTGGACGACCCGTCCAGTCGGATGAAGCAGCCATGAATTCTGCAATCGAAGACGACCCGATGCTGACCATTGAAAAATTATCGGAAAAGGTCGGTACATCCAGGCTTAGTACTCGGAGGATCCTATAGAAATTGGGTAAGATTAAAAAAGAAGATGTTTGGGTACCACGCGCATTCACGCGCGACCTCGTGTTGCGAAATTGACGTATGAAAAAATTCAGGATCTTGGATGGTCAAATTCTGTTGCATCCTCCATACTCACGATCTCGCAATTCATCTGATTTTTACTTATTTCGAACTAAGATATCAAAATTTAAATTCCTTAGAAGAGGTGAATACAGCCCTTTCAGACTATTTTCAGTTAAAACCCGCAGAACTTTACAAGAAGGGCATGGATGATTTGAAAGAAAGGTGGCAGAAAGGTTATAGATAATATGGGGAATTATTTTGTATAAGAAAAGTTAAATAAAGTAAAGAAAAATTGTTTTGAATTTCATTGAAAAAAACGACATTACTGCCCTATTACATATTTTTTCAGGGTGCATCATTTTAGTTAAAAATATCAACGTTTCCTTGGACTTATTGTCAATTCCATGTATTTTATGTTAATAAATTTGGGACTATGTTGTCATAAATATACAACAAATATGTTATATTTACTTATTATCAATTAACTAACTACATAGCTACTATAATTGTCCATCAACAGATAATTTAATATTCTTCTTGGTTTTATTTGTTCATTCTCTGCATGTATTTGTTCATTCTCTGCAATGCATCACAAAACCACTGAATAAAAGCGCAATTTATACGTCACTAAACTGCATTAAGAGTCTGCAAGTGCAGTTCAGACAGCAGCCGGAGTACAATTAGCAAATAAAAAGAGAAGCAAAGTCAATTGAATGGATACTTCCGGGGCGGTTGGCCCGTTTGACGCGAGTGTTGCCAGTCGTGATTGCACGGCCGCCATTGTGTTGCACAATGGGAGCTTCATTTCAGCCTCCATTGTGTCTCGGGGAGTAATTGGAGTTTCGGCGCGGGAGCCGTTCGAGGGTCTTGCTTCAATTTCATACCGGAAACCTGATAATTCCCGGACATAACTTTGGGACTCCGGCCCCCGTTATGATTGGCCGCCGGGCAATGGCCTCCGCCACTGACAAAGGTCTCTCCAATCGTAAATTGCGGCCGAAATGCCGTCATTCAACATTAGCTGCGGAGGGATAAACAATGGCGACGATGGCCGTATCTGTGTCGGAATTGCTTATGAAATGATACGTATTAAACTTAAGTCCACTCTTGATTCCGCTATATACCAAAGAGTCACGTAATTGGTTCCGTGCAACGTCCGAACCAAAGTCAAGATACTAACCGAGTATAATAATATTTTTTTGGTAATATCCGTCGAAAATATCGCAATAATTGATGGCCTCGAAAGTTTGCGACTCGGAGTAAACAAACAATATATTTTTAACATTGGTACCACATTATTATTTTGCTTGCGAACTCATCGATATCTAAACAATAATATTTTGTTGGGCAAATTAGAAAAACATCAGTTGTGTTTTCGTTGAAAGGCAAACGGATTGACTCATGGATGTCAGTATTTATTTATTTTATATGACATTATTTATATACTAATTTCAGTAAATAATATGTATTATTTCCTTAAATATTATTCATATCTACAACAAAAAAACTAACCTGATTTATTGGTTATAAAATATTTTTGTCCAAAAAAATAATATAATAAATAATATATCAGGTTTTTTTAAAAAATATTTTTTAAATTTATTGAATTATAAATTGTCCTGAGTCTCACACGTGACGTGAGGGCTCCCTTTTCGTGTCCATACCGCGGGGACTTTTTGACCTACTCATTTAAAGTAAAGGTTTTACCGTCTAAAAAAAATTGTAGAAACCGGAATAAATAATAATCAGAAGGTACCAGATCTGGAGAATGTGGTGGGTGTGGCAGTATATCCCATCCAAGCTGTAAAAGCCTTTGGCGAGTCCCACAAACTTGTATGAGGTCTTGCATTATCTTGGTGAAACACTACACCTTTTCTAATGATCAATTCTGACCTTTTCTGTTTAAGTAAATCATTCAATGTGTCCAGCTGATGACAGTACACTTCAGAATTGATCGTTGTGTTGTCCGGTAGAAGCTCAAAAAATATGATTCCTTTGAAATCCCACCACATATAGCATCACCTTTTTTTGATGAATATCGGCTTTCGAAGCGCTTTGATCCGGTTTGTCTTTTTTACTGCATGATCTCTTGCGTTTAACATTTGTTGTAGACAACCCATTTCTCGTCCCTAGTGATGATGCGCTTCAAAAATGGATGATTTTCTTGATCTCACGAGATGTTATTCGCCGGTATACATCAATTAATGCCTTTATTGTGTCTTCATGGGCTTCTACTGGCCTTCCAGAACGTGGTGCATCTTCAACATCAACATTTCTGACTTTCCGGACAAGCCAATATATCATTTGGGTACCGGAAAAATTCAATTATTCTGAAGAACATGACAAAAGTTTATTTTTTATAGTGAACTGTGAATGGAACTTTTCGTGAAATGTGATTTTCTTGCCTTTTTACAATTATTTTATATTTATTTTTATGCGATTTTCATAAAATCTGTCTGGATTTAAATAAATTAACTTTCATAAACATTATGATTTTTTATTACTGAAGTTATGTTTTATTGGCCTGAAGATATGGTAATCTGATGGAGCAATGTTTGGTGAATAAGGAGGGTGTGATAAAACCTCTCAATTCAGCTCCTGAACTTTTTCACGTGTTATTCTTATCATGATGAAAAATACACAGAACCCAAAAACCTGTTCTATACACTTTTCCAATGCGTTTAAATGCTCTTAAACTTTAAATTAATAATTAATCTCTCAAATAACAATGCATATAATTCAATTAGGAAACTTGCAGAGAATATCATTTTTGTATTTTGAAGGTCTTCTTAATTTAGACGCTAATCTTGGAAATCTCTATTACTATAAGATTGACGACTTTTATACATAGACCATAAATACAAAATTAAAGTAAAAAATAATTTCTTTTCGGCACACCTAATAAATTCTTTAATTATTTAGTGTGTCTTAGCTTAGTTTATTTATTTAGTTTGTCGCGGAAACAGTGTTCGTCGTTCGCGATTGTTGGGGAATTGCACACTGGGGAATATAATAAATTCTCGTTCTAAAATTTACAATCAATTAATAATAAAACGGATCTATTTATTTTTTAAATTATGTAAAAAAAATTCGTGTCCATACCGCGGGGACCCGAGCTGTCTTGGTATACGGTTTTTAGTAAAGAGTTTCCCTCTCTTGGCCATTGCTGGCATTGGACGTCCATCTTCTACCAGTTGGTATCGGATTTTACCCTCTCGTGTCCAGGCAAGTAGGAGGGGGTTTGTCTCGGTATTCGTTTGTTTTCTTCTCTAAGGCGTAATCTGCTTATAACGAGTCACGAATGACAAGTGGCGAGCGACCACGCACACACACCTATATAGATATACACAAGCATACATATGCATATCTTCCCAAAACGAGTCTCAAGTAGCCGGTCGCAAGTGATTATTAGCCCTAGAAAGAAGGAAGAGGAGCGAAAGTATCGAGACTAGACCAATTATTGGTCAACAGATTAGGGTTTTCCTTCTTAGGGTATACTGGCTCTGTGGTGAGAAATCCGTTAGAGACACGGATATGTGTACACCAACATGTACATATTTTTGTACTGTTTTGTTGAGTATTTATCAAAGTTTAATTGGGACCCTAGTCAATTCTATGCAGGGTTATTGTAATATTAAAAAATGTAATGAGATGCTGACCATCAATTTTAATGGTATGGTAGATAGTTGTTTTACGGTAGCAATTAATATACAACATATAACTTACCACGATTGGTATTATGAACAGGGATAGCTCCTCCATATACACTGCAGAGCTGCAGCACCCCCAAGCAAATGTGTATATTAATTATATATTATGTATATGAAAATATAAATTAAATTTAGATTTGGTGTTACGTCGCCCGGTGTAGAGCAAAAGTGCTGTCCGCTCGTCAGCGCTACCAGCATCGTTTATTGGATAGATACTAGTCATGGGGTAGGGAGGGGGGGTTTCGTCGCTTAGCGCTGTGTAGCGCTGCGACTCGGAGCGCTTTCCGCAGCACCCCCAAATATTTTACTCAAGAACCGCCACTGATTTTTAATGTATTTTTTTTACATCATCTACTAAAACATTTAGCTGATTTTGTTGATCTCTTAACTCTCAACTAATGACGATTCTTATATACTTTATTTACATATTTTTTCCTATACTATTTTTATAACAGTTTGTTATTCAAGGTTGGCGAATCACACTCTAATTCTAACCACGCATTGCCTTTAAATTGCATTTAAATAAATAAATACATATAGAAAGAGTCAAAATCATGATGGATAAGTTACTTAAGCAAGTGCCTCTCTCGTTGAAGAAAATCTAACCTGCAGCATGGTTCAGGCATTACTCTAATAAGAGATGCAAAAGCTAAATACGATGCAGAATTTAAACGAGGGAGGTCGTTCGCCCACCACCTCCTCCCGGTTGCTTCTTCCCGTTCCCACTGCTTCTTCCCGTTTTTCCACAGAATCCGGAGGCGTCGTGCAGGTGAAAGTGCAGCGCGCGATCTGCACTCTTGCCGAGTGGTGCATTAGCGGCTCCCATGAATAATTCATCGCATTTATTTGAGCCGCAATCATGGCGCCGTCACGGACCCGACCTTTTGATCCGGACCCGTGACCAACTAGCGCCGCGACCCATTTGCATAACGGCGGCGGCGACCCGCGCTTGGGTCGCGCCACTCTTCGCGCCGCGGTCGAGGGTCGTCCTGCGAGAATACCTCTTTAAATCATGCCAGAATAATATATGTAAACATCTGGTCTGTGTTTGGATCTTTGTTGTGGAATGCCCTCTGTGATGATCTACTAAAAAATATTTTGCGTATGCTGGTGACATAGCCTTAGTTATCGAGGCTGGCTTTCGAGTCCTGCTGGAGATTGCCAAGGTCAATATCTCACTCAAAACCATTTCAGAATGGGGCCAAGCCAATCGGCTTTCATTCGCTTTAAACAAGACTGAAGCAATCCCTCTAAAGGGTCGACTCAGTCCTTCACGTCCATCTCATTTTGCGTTTAATAACAAGAAAGTTACTAAAGAAAGTATACTACCTGGTTATATTGCTGGATGAACATTGTCACTTCTTGTTACATTCAAGAGGTACGGTTGTCAAAGCTAAAGCCGCGTTTTACTGTTTTTTGTACACATGGGGTGTAGGTCAAAAATCAGAAGTTAGTAGGTGTAGTAAAAACTCCTTTAATGCAGCTTTTAATCGCTCCAATTGGTCACAGTACACTTGTGCCGGTTATATTTGACAGCTCTTTGTTGGGTTTTGTTAAAGTTGGGTTTTTTCAATTTCATATTTTATAGCCGCTTTATTTACTGTACAGGTTCGTCCACTTCGAGGGTCATCTTTTAATTCAAATTTCCTTAGGGATTTCCGGATTTGATTTTACTGTACCAGCGTTGACATTTTCTGACATCAAATACGTCTCCATAAATGTCGCAAATATTTCTTGTAGCGATAGTTGCGTTTTTCTTTGAGTGAAACCGGAAGAGTATGCAGTGTCTCAAATAGTCTTCTGAAGAAATAAATGTGTCCATTGCGATTGGGTAGAGTAATTTTTTTTTGTATTGAACACAGATGGAGACGTGTCTCAACAAGCACATAATAGAATAATACGTCTTGACTCGTCAAAGGACTAAAAACAACTGATTCAAAAACTACCCTCTGAAAATACGAGATGACTTCTTACTACACCTAATATATTAGTAGAATCCTTTTATCGGGGCAGCGTCCGCCCCTCCCTAATCTCACTGGTGCTTATCGCACTTCTTCAACGGCATCACTCTTAATTATTGTTGGCGTCCTTCCGCTCGACCTTGAAATCCTGTTGTCGTCAGCGACACTATGATTTGCCTAATCGAAAGCGAATCTTTGGTCAACGGCAGAAGAGGTGGGATTCCTCCCCCAAAGAGCAGACTACCTATCTCTTTTTTCGCGATATCAGAGCCACGCTTAATTGTAGCTGGTTCTTCTCAGACTTCCGGGTCAGTCAATTCCTGACTGGCCACGGTAATTTCAAGGCTAAACTTAAAGAGTT
>JAGXCT010034027.1:0-15825 GCA_022495035.1 Philopotamus ludificatus
TAAAATAGTAATTGGAAGTTAATATTCATTGTATTTTTTTTACTAAAATTTATAATGCGCCGTGGACGCGTCGCGGCGCCGCATCGCCATCCCCCCCGTGGGCCAGGGGACGCAAGACACGGTAAGCTTTACCCCCTTCCGATAGAAACTCCTTGTAACCCTCGCACGTAGCTACCTCGAGGCAAAAGAATACGGGGCATCGGGGCCCTAGCCATTTAGGGACCTTCGCGTTTAGTTTCCTTCGGGGCCCCGGAAGCTCCTCGGAGCCTTCAACATTAAAAGGTCGCTCATAGAAGGACCGAAAGGATGAAGACTCTCGAGGACCTCAAATATTTGTTTATAAAAATATCCCTCGTTAAATCTCCAATATTGATTGGATCTAGTGTATGCTGACAATATTTCGGTATGAGGAGCCGTGCCGCTATCCGGGCCAATTTGGTGACGTGTGTACTCCAGGAGGTGCTCGTAGCACCCGATCAGACCGTAAATTAAATACGAATTGGCCTTAGTATCATCTAATTATTATTGTTACAATCCGCGCGTTGACAGCTCGACTCCCGGGCTCATTGCTGGCGACCTGGCCCGCATTTGAAAAGCCTAGATAACCTGGAAGACCACCCTAACTCTCCTGGCATCGGGATTAGGACGAACGTATCCGCCTCAGGGTTAAAAGGCCCCTTACGTGTCATCATCATCATCATCATTTGCCAGCCACTCAAGTCGAAGGGCATGGAGCCTTACAAACTCTCGCATGATAGTCGAGGGGCCAAAGGAACCACAAGGTCTCCGCAGGCGGGCTCATGTCGCGAGGACCCAAACCGTCTTGGTATACGGTTTTTTGTAAAGAGTTTCCCTCTCTTGGCCATTGCTGGCATTGGACGTGTATCTTCTACCCTGTTGGTATCGGATTATACCCTCCTGACTGTCCAGACGAATAGGAGGGTTTGTCTTAGTATTCGTCGTTTTCTCATCTACTCAAAAGCGTTTATCGCTTAGCAGTCTAGAGATTACAAGTAGTGAGTAACCACACACCTATGTAGATATATACACAGGCATACATATGCACATCTGCCCAAAACCAGTCTCAAGTAGCCGGTCGCGAGTGATTATTAGCCCTGTCGCGCAATAGCAATCCTTTCAGCGGGAACTGACTGTTAAGGGGAGATGAAGAGGGCAGAAAGTATCGAGGACTACACTAATTATTGGATATGGATTGCAGGGTTTCCTTCCCATAGTTGGTGAGAAATCCGTTAGAGACCAGATTTATTTATGCACACAAGGATATGTGTACCCCAACATGTACATATTTTTGCACTGTTTTGTTGAGTATTTATCAAAGTTCAATTGAACCCCTAGTCAACTCTATGCTGGGTTATGTTGACTGTAATATATGTATATATTGCATAATAATAATGGATTATGCCCTCGGGGCTCCGGAAGCTCCTCGGAGCCTTCGACATTAAAAGGTCTTTCGAGCGACGTTAACGACTATATTCCAAAGTGCTCATAAAATAATCATAAAATTAATCGTTTTAAATGAATGGCCAATTAAAATCTCTCGGCCCGAAGCGGATTGCGACTTCATCTCCGTCCCTTCGCATCCCCTTCCGTTAATATTTATTTCCGCGATTGATACGATTTTTATTACTCTCGAATAGTCGGTTAAATTAGAAACGAAAGACAGAATATTTGGATGTAATACCGTATTATGTTATTTCGTATTGAATTACGCTCCTTATCGAGCGCGTAGGCTTCCTTAGGGCAAAATGGTGCGAAAGATCCTCGAAGAAGAAAGAGCTCTCAACTTTTTCTAAAAAAAAATATTTGTGACGTCTGGATAAACTATACTAATAAGCAGTGATGAAATCATAATATGTTTCCAAAACAATGAAAACTATACGAATTAATTTAAATCGGAATCAATTTTATGAGAGCCCGCGAGCTGCTGGCAAAATCTGACAAACCTAAAAAGTGATAGTTTCAAAATTTTCTTTTTAAACGAAAATATTAAGCGACAAAATATTTTCTCTGGACGCTTTCGCTTCCTTGTCTCGGACAAGATTTTCAGATTTTGATTAAACATTAAAATTTTCTCGTTGCGCGATTTTTTTTCATTTTCTACTAGTACTGACTTTACTGAAACAAATGAATCCCATTAATATTTAAATTAATGGGATTCATTTGTTATACAAATAAATAAGATCTCTGAATTACACGCAAACTTTTGCTAACTAAACTAAACTTATTTTTTATAAATAATCTAAATTTTCATAAGTATCGAAAATTAAGATTAAAATCTGGGGGAAGAAGCTCGGGCATCTTTGCATCTTTAATTGGGGCCCATATACCCCGCTCCATATAATAAAAAAAAAACATCTTATGAAGAAAATTAGATAATTTTAATCGATTTTAGAAAGTTTAATGTATTAATATTTAATACTTTCCAATTTCTCCTCCACTTAATATTCTGGCGCCTGTGTGCGCAGCATAATCTGACCATATGGACGACGCGCTCTTGATTAGATCTTTATAAGCACTTGCGATTATGAAAATCTTACCGGTAACGATTTAGTTTTCTCGGAAAATGGATTCTGAGCTCAGGAATTAGTTGTCATAAAAATATTGGTGTAAGGCAGGAAAATAATCAAAATTATTAGATTCGATTAAGGTAATCCAAAATTGTATTCTTTGATAAAATTATGCAATTTTATATCTTGTATTAAAAATTGTAATACCTTTTCCTTGTAGTTATGAGATAGTTACTTTCATCAATAAAAAGACCAAAAACTCACTTCGAAGTTCATAGTCTTAATAGTTCTTTTCCTCTGAGAGCTTTATTTTTACTACCCATTTCAGGGCATAAAATTTTAAATGATCTGGATAGAAGTAGTCTATAGTTTATCACTATCATGGCTTTATTCGAAACATTTTTTTTTAACTTATAATCACCAAATAAAAATAGCAAGCCCCCTCTTTTATTTTGAGAAGATAAATCCTTAATCCTCTGAAATAAAAATTTGGCCCGATTTTAAGTGCCGTATCTAATTTTTATTCAAAATCTCCTCTCGTACTTTTATACTTGACGTCATAAACATCGGTGGGGATGGACCATCGCTCGCCTGTCAATATGCAGATACAAACACCAGTTTTCCGCAGATCATACCTTGAGAAACCCTGACTAAGACGAAAGAAACTCGACGCGCGGCCTAACGAAACGACGCAACCTCGCGTTGATTCGAAAGAAAAGTCCTTCAAAGCTCGACGAGCCAATCGGCGGAATCGATTTCGTCAAATTTAACGAGGCGTCGAGGCCGAATCAATTTTTACCAAATGAAAAATCTAGATCAATTATCTACTAAATGCAATTTCTAGTTTTAACCCGTACAAACTTTTTGTTAAACATCAAAAGTTTTAATAAATATCAAATGATCTCTTTCAGTAAAGCGTGTGCGATTTTCTCGACGCACGCCTTTATTCTGGATTGAAGCAAGGGGCGCGCCGTTCATATGGCCAGGTTGTGCGGCGCACACAGGCGCCGGAAATTAGTAAAATTAAAATAATAATTTATTAAAATGAATTCCATTACTTAAAATCGACATTAAATAATGTGCAAATTATTGCCCGTAGTTTGACTTTTCAAGCACATTACACGTACAGGGTCGTTAATTGATGTTCTGAACACAGACGTCGGATAAAGTCGTCGTGCTACTGGGTTGAGGTTATCGAGCTTATTAAAAAAAATAACAATTTATTGCCCCCCGCCCCCTCAATTATACACCTAATAGAATAAATTGGATGAGTTATAATATTTTTAATTATGGAACCGACAATGAAAAAAAAAACCCAAGGGAATTTATTGAATCGTAAAATATCTCCATGCCATAGTGAAGATCGTAAGCGTTTAAAAAACAACAGACATAATCGGATGATGTAAAATTATTGAGACGAAAAGAATCTGTTGTTCTTCTAAATAAATGATTTACAAACAAAAAAATTTCAGACAATATAATGTTTTAGAATAATAAAAACATAGAAATCGGGATTTTCCGAATTTTTCGATAAAAATATTTTTACCCTAAAAAAGTCTACAATAAAATGAGTAGAAAATAATTTTATGTGATGATGTTTTAAGCTCAACTCGTTTCGCTTACATTTAAAAAAAACAAGCTCTTCAGCTTTTTTTCAACAATTTTAAATTTATAAATTAACATAATCGATAAAAATATCCTGTTGTATCTTATATTAGGGGGACCAAAAAGAAATCGCGCATTTTTTATTAATGTAAAATTTATGTTTTTTTTATTATTCATTTGCATATTATTATAAAACGTAATTTCCAGCAATATTTATAAACTGTTTCTCATTTTCCTTGTATTTTTTCACTTCTTTTTTTAAAAAAGAAGTGAGATAGTAAGAATCGAAATACGCGTTGGAGTGGTTATATTTCTAAAACGTTTTTACTCTTAAAGTGTGCCGCATTTACTGAAGAGAAAGTAATCGGAAGCAGCTGGAGAAAATGAAGGGCGTGGCAGAGCCTCCGAGTTTAAGTTTTTCTTAGATCATTCTTGCTTTATGAGCGCGTCCATTATCGTGGTGAAGAATTATTCCCTTTCTATTGAACAAAATTGGACGTTTGATTTTTATTTGCTAGTTTAATCTTTCCAATTGTTGAGGGTATACATCTACAATAATTATTTCATACGGTATTAATAATTCGTAATGAATTATTCCTCTTAAATCCCACCAAATGCACAAAAGAACTATTCGGAGTTTTAAACCAGGCTTAAGGTTGGAATTGAAGTTTGATTCGGAGAAAGCCATCGAATGTTTCGACTTGTGTTATCGTAAACGATCCATTTCTCATTTCTAGTTACAATTTGGTCTATAAAGGGTCGAATTCTTTGTTTCGTCAACAAAGAATTCCATGTGTTCCATTCCATTTGTTTTACCGATGTATATATGACTCGTAATAATAATCGTATAATCTCGAAGGCCTTCTGTACACGGTCCTTTGAGGATCTGACTCGACCAGGGATCTCAGTATGTCACGGTCATATTTAAAAGGTCGTCCAGATTCAGGTGCATCTTTTAGATTTCTATTTCTCGATTTGAACCCTTGAAACCTAAATTGATCAGCCACGAGACACTCAGTCGATGAGCATATAGACTTTACCAGAGCTTCGAATGGTAGTCGTGCCCAAAGGAACTTTAGTCTCGCACGTGACGTGAGGGCTCTCCTTTTGTGTTTATACCGCAGGGATCCAAGCCGTTTTGGTATGTGTTTCTTTGTAAAGAGTTCTACCATTGTTGGTATTGGATTTTACTCTCTCGACTGTTTATAACAAGTCGCAAGTGATTATTAACCTTTCGCACAATAGAAATCTTTTCATCATGGGAAAGAGCTTCTCAAAGAGAGTCCCCTAGAAAGAGGAATGAGGAGCTAAAGTATCGATACTAGACCATTTAGGGTTTTCCTTCCCAGGGTACACCGGTTCTGTGATGAGAAATCCATTAGAGATCAGATATATATGTGCACATATCCTTTCTAGGGGACCCCTCTCTGAGGAGGTCTTTGCCACGATGAAAGGATTGCTATTGCGCGACAGGGCTAATAATCACTTGCGATCGGCACTTGAGACTCGTTTTTGGCAGATGTGCATATGTATGCCTGTGTATATCTATATAGGTGTGTGTGTGTGGTTGCTCGCTACTTGTCACTCGTGACTCGTTATAAGCAGATAACGCATTAGAGAAGAGAACAAACGAATACCGAGAAAAACCCCCTCCTACTTGCCTGGACACAGTCGAGAGAGTATAATCCGATACCAACATGGTAGAAGATGTACGTCCAATGCCAGCAATGGCCAAGAGAGGGAAATTCTTTAACAAAAAACCGCATACCAAGACGGCTCGGGTCCCCGCGGTATGGACACGAAAGAGCTCCTCTCGCGTCACGTGAGACTCAGGTTCCTTTGGCCTCGACTACCATGCGAGAGTTTGGTAAGGCCCGTGCCCTCAGCGAGTGAGAGCCTTGGGGTTGGCAAATGATGATGATGATGATAGATAAATATGTTCGGCGCTTGTGTGCAGAATACCTTATACAATAAAATAACATCCTATGAAAAATAATTAGGAAATTTTAGAATGAATTAATATTTAATATTTTTAAATTTTTCCCCTCTTGTCACCTCTACGCGCTTCTAATCTCAGCGCTTGTGTGCGCCGCACACACTGGCCATATGGAGGGCGTGCCTCTGTACATAAATGTACTTTATTTTAGTTAAGAAATTATTGTGGGATTATGTTGCCAAAAATATATAACAAATGGCATTTATGTTACATAGTTTGTTATTAATTTTTATAATGTTTAAATATTTTTTTTATTTTTGCTTTCAGCAACCATACTTAGAGATTACTCTCGAGGATGATTCAAAGAAAAGAACGAAGCGTACGATAGGACTGACATGCAAGGAGGATTCGACGGAGACCCGTTGTTGTCGGTATCCGCTCACGGTAGACTTTGAAGCGTTCGGCTGGGACTGGATCATAGCGCCGAAGAGATACGAAGCAAACTATTGTTTGGGAGACTGTCCATATGCATTCTTGCAAAAGTATCCCAACACCCACGTTGTGCATTTAGCCGGACCTCCGGGGTATCGGGGGCCTTGTTGCTCGCCGAGAAAAGTGAATCCCATATCGTTGCTGCATTTCGACCACGATCTAAATATAATATTGGGTTCCATCCCGGCGATGGTAGTAGAAAAATGTGGATGTTCCTGAACAGTGTTAAAAACGATAGTGACGTAATGAACACACGTGATTTTGTCTTCGGCAACCATCGATATATGGTTGGTTTTAGTTTAATTCGTTGAAACTTTTGAGTGTTGACGGTAGATTTAATCTTAAAACGCAAACATTGTAACATTTGACAAATATATGTAATTACATGATTGTTTAAAATCTGATTCACAGTCCGTTAATAAATTTTAAATAAAATAGAGATTAAGAGCTTTCGCTCGTGATAAATTTAGCGTAAGACACGGAAAGCTGATCGTCGATTATCCTCGGCTGGGATTTAAGTGTTATTTAGTTGTAAAAATGATATTAGTAAAAAATTGTGATAATACAATCACCCGAATGGAACACGAATCTTTATTAAATTCCTCAATCTTTCTAATGAACACCGACTGACGTTCCGTAAAATATTTTGATCGAATATTTAAAACAGTCATGTATTATGATTTTTTTTAAAAAGAGCATTCAACGCTGAGGTCATTTACTTTTCAGTATAATCTGAAACTATTTTATTAATCGATGAGAGTTTATTAATATTGATATACCACCCAAAACTTATCATATGTAAATATTTGTGTATCGTTTATGTATATTGTGTATAAAGTGTCACTCAACTTACAATTTGTAATGTCACGCATTTTATGAAACGTTTCAAACCCTCCAAATATTCAAGACAAACCATTGATCGAACATTACAAACGGATTAAATTACCACGATCGTATCGACGTTAGTAAATGATTGATAAATAAAACGTCCCGAGAGTACGTACGGCTCTCGTTTGTGCATTTAATGAACGAATGTTGATTAAATTTCTAATAAAAATGCATGTACTTATAAATTTTGCAGGGCTTGTGTGATTTAAAATTAATATAACATAGAAATTTACAATAAACTGTATTATATAAGTTGTTGTAAATGTACATAATATTTTTTTAAATAATTAAATACGCGTATCGACGGCAGCGGAGGGGTCAAACAATTTTAGATGTGTGTGCAGTGATTATTGAATTGATAAATTGAGTTTCTCTTAAAAATTAAGGTATAATTTCAATGAATTGCATTAGCGTTTGATTTAATTTATTATAAGATATTGAATAGAAAATCTGAAGACATGGAGCGAAATTTGACCACGGTGTCTAATGTTTAACTTTAACAATATTGTAATATGTGATAATCGTGAGGTGGTGCTGTTTCGCTAATTTTTAGTCAAAATAAGTAAAATAATTTTGCACCATATTACACGTCCGAATCCCTTATCAGATGGCAATGCTGAGATTTTTTTAATTAATTTAAGTTGAATATCATTTTGTAACTGTTTTATGCACTCGAGCGTAAATAGAGAATCGGACGTAGATCAAATATTAATTGTGTTCTTAAATGAATTGATTCACTTTCAAAATTAACCGAACAAACGAGTAATTCATACGCAATATCAATAGTAGGAATTAAATTGAGTCGATGGCATATCGACGTAGTAGGATATTTAATAATTTCTATCGCTGTAAATATTAGTTTTAATTTGTATTCGAGTTCTTCTTATCATGTATTAATAATTTCATTGCTTCATATATTATTTATTTTTTTTTATTCAGTTTGTGTAAATCATTTTGTGTTGTATGTGTGTATTGTTCGAATATATAATTATTTAATAATGATATATTATTGTCGATAGTTAAATATTTTATACATATTTTCATACAATGCGTAGAGAGTAAGATAGCAAATATTTGGTTTTGTTTATTGGTGATATTTCAATAGTATACAATAAAGATCTCAATAAAAATTTCACAAAAATGAAACGCCCCGATATTTTACTTGATCCCCCATATTTTTGTAATCCAAATAATATAAACAAGTGCGTTGTTACTAATTGGTTTTATTCATTTTCTATTATTCAACAACTGTAAAAATACACGTATTAAATTAACTTATATACTATACGTAATTGCAACATTTGTGTATGACATTGTGATATATCTTCAATATATTGAGACGTAATATAAATAAGTTCGGTTATATGCAATTTATTTATTTATTTAATAATAATTGATCCATCATTTTACAAGGGACCTCTATCCATCTAGCTTCATATCACTAGACAAAGCTGATTTTTATCCCAATTTCGATTTGAACGTGTCTTCAATGTTTAATATTTATTGCGGCTTATATCTGCAGAACAATATGGAGAAAAAAGTAGTAGGTAAACGGTAATCTGGAAGAAAGAAGCTGCCGTGGCTCTACATCATTCGCAACTGAACCGGATTGCGAGGTGCAGAATTGTTTTAACTCGTTTAAAAACCAAAACGACGAAAAGACGAGGCGATAAATATTAAAATTATCCTTAAATTATCAAAGAATTTAGTTCAACCATAATATTCTTTAAGGATTGATTTATTGTCATCCTCTTCTAATACATTCTGTCTCGGTCACATCATGCACTATGCATCCTTCTTAAAATGGCCGCCGTCTGTTTTGTTGCCTCTCCTTCTGACATATTATTAATCAGTGTTATGGCTTGTAGGTAACATGCATATTATTTCAATAATGCAAATTAACCGCGTCTGAGCACAGTGAGTAGTCGGATAGGTGTTTGACGAAAACAGGGAATTCTTTATAATAAATTTAATGCTAATTATAAAATAGTAATAAAATTTTTAATAAAGAAATATTAAAAATTAATCTATGGGGAGAATATTAGTGTAGTTTATTCCCCATGCATCTTTAGAATATTTAGAATCTCTATCAAATCTTTATATGGGCAATGGCCGCCGCTTATTTTGTTGCCATCCCCTACTAATATATCCCGTTTCGGTCACACACGCCTTAAATTATTTTATCGAGTTGTTATAAAAGGCTGCCATTTGTTTTGTTGCCATCCCCTATTAATATATTCCATCTCTGTCACACCATGCCTTAAATCATTTCACAAAACTCAATAAAATCGACCTGATCCAAGAGAATAAACCATTGTCTCATAAATTCAAATACTGTTCAAAGTCAAAGATTAAATGTATAAAGGATCAATTTATAATCATCATAACTTAAGTGTGTCGCGGAAGTTCATTTTAGATTCAAGTGCAATGAAAAAATAGCCCAAAAAAACTAATACAAATAATACAAAATACGTGCCCGTATACCAAGGACGAATCCTTGAATATCTGATAGTCAACGAGTGCAGCTTCAAGGCCGCCGAGGAATTCACATATCTCGGCTCATTTATTAAAAAAAATAATGAAATTAATTTGGAAGTGCAAAGAAGAACCATGCTGGCAAATCGGTGCTACTAGATTTCTCTCAAGGAAGACTAAAATCAAGCTCTACATGACTCTCATTAAGCCCATCATAGCATACAGGCCTGAATGTTGGCCTTGGACAGAGCGAGATGAGCGACAGCTGGATATCTTGGAGAGGAGAATTCAGAGACGGATATTTAGAGTTGTATTCAATGATGAGAAAAGGCGTATCCGAGCTGTACCAACTATACAAGGGTATACCGATTAGAGTGGCCAGACTCCGGTGGGCTGGTTATGTGTCAAAACTGTGGGATAGCCAGCCACTAAAAAGGCTTATGGTTAACAAGTCTCCCTGTTCCAGGAGGAAAAGAAGGCCAACACTTAGGTGGTTGGACTGTATATAGAGGCACGCTGCATCTTTAAATCTGACCGGAAGATGAAGCGACGTGGTGGCAGACCAAATAAAATGAAGAATGGTGATGGATGAGGCCAGGGCTCTGCAATAGAGCTGTTGCGCCTATGTTGATAATGATGAAGTCGAGCAGAACTACATCGAGATCATGGAGTAAACACGCAGTGAATTGAATTGGCTAGTCAGCCAGACGGAAGTCTTTTACACAATTAATTTCCCTTAATGTTTTCACAGAGTGAAGAGATTAGTTTGTTTCAGTGAGTGATTAAAGCAGTCAAAATCATACATAGTAATATGCGGGGCTCTTCAGAGAAAATGCTGAGGCCCTTATATTGCGAGGCCTGGGGCAGCAGCCCCTACTGTCCCCCCTCTAATAGGCCTTGATGTTTTCCGTACAATTCTCTGGTATTAATTGCAGATTTTCATACATTGACACTTGCATCCGAACTCATTTACGTCACAACACAATAGATAAAGTGTTAAAGTCAAATTAATTTACAAAAATGTCGACCAATAAACTATGTTGAGTATGAAGAATGAAAACGGGAAAAAGAATCTCGAGAAACGATCAATGAACAACGCCGTCTCCCGTCCATGACAGAATGTATCGTATTGAGGCACACTCATACTAGGCCGCGGCTCATCGTCCGGAAATACTCCCTGCAATTCAATAAATAATTACACAAAATAAACCAATTCAATAATATATCTCATATACCTTGAAACCGTCTAAATCCGATCTGATATCCTCATCGGAATATCCTTTCATCGCCTTAGTGGCCACGGGTCCCATATAATTATTTACGACGGCGAATTCAAACAACGATAGAAACACAAATACCGAACACGACGACATCCATACATCGATGGCCTTAACGTAAGAGACGGGAGGAAGAGATTGTTGCGATTGCGTATTTTGAGTCGCTAAAACAAACGAATAATTAAATATTTAGATATAACGCTTTTTCAAATGAAATTATTTTTACCTAGTGTTAGCAACGATGTAACACCGAGAGTGACGCGAGCCGGAATGGCTTCCGGTTTTATCCAGAACGATATCCACGACATAACGACGATGAGCGCCGACGGAATGTACGTGTGAAACAAATGATATCCCAATCTTCGTGTCAAATTGAACACGACAGCTAAACACGTGAAATTACCTAGAAAAAATAATATAAAAATAAAATTACATATTACATAAATGGTCATATGGTTATGTATACCTGTCGAATATTCAATAGTACAATCTGTCGTGTAATTATTGGATATATCCAATTGCGGTAATTCGATTTCCGGATTTACGACTAACGGGTCAGTCATGTTCCAAATGAAACGTAAATCGTGAACTGTGTGCGACACTAAAAATAAATAGATCGTTTAAAACACAGATATATAACGAAGATTAATATGTCTACATACAGCTTTCTATCATCATCGAACAACTCTGCGTATCGTGTGGATACGATTCAAACTTCATCGCACAGGATAATACTAAGGTCAATCTGGAATTAATAGAAATAATTATATACACGATTAAATCAATATAATTATAATTATTATCTCGATTAATATACTTGGACATGTAAAGCAATGTTTTATCGTGATACAACCATAGATAATGATTCGGTATGCTCATCTCGTGGAATGTAACTTTTTTGGCGTTCTTAAAAAAACAATCGGGTCTCCATATATTGTTCAACCATTCGACGTCCAATATTCGATATTCTTCATTCATATTTTCTGGCAATCTCAGACGAGGATCACGCCACGATTGAGCCAAGAATATATCGGCGACGTACGTCTTCAAAGTATAATAAATTCATAATACATTATTACATGCGATATATATAATATTTAAATGAGATAACAACCATTGATTCTTCGTTGATTGAATCGAGAGATAGTACGGTGACGTGAAAATATACGATCGTCGGTTGACCGAGAAGTTTTGGTGCTCTGTTTTTGTCGTAGTGCTTCGTTTTCACGGGTAAAATATCGCGCAAAGAAAGACTACTCTCAGAGTGTTTAACCTCCAATTCTTGATACGAAGAATTAGCTCTAAAATAAATATGTATCATTATAATGCAAACGATCGATTATAATATTAATATACTCACAGGAAAGTCATTTTTCTTCCGTCATCGGTAGATGTCGTTATATCGCTAAGTCCCACGATTATTAAACAATATATTAACAGCATCATATGTCGATAAATCTACGTTTTGATATGTTATATAAAATAAAATCATCGATTATTATGAGCTTTCATTTTATTATAGCTAATTATTCGATCTTTAAAAATCAATAAAATTTTTAAAGATATTTTATCAGGTGACATATTGTTTATAAAACAAATGAAGGATTATTTTTTTAAATTTTATACTGTCATTGAATAAAAAATCACTTTCACGACACGTGCAGTATTTGATTGTGTTTTGATGAAGCGGTGAGTAGAACAGGTCAATACTCGATGCGCTGAGTCGATAGAATGCTTAATCAAATTAAGATTTGAAGGTTTTCCTAAGGAATTATCACATGACGTGACCCAGTTACTTCGAAACAGTAACACACAACCCTTAGCATGCTGATAAATTATTTTTTTAATTATTATTATTCTTTATTTAATGATAAATATTACTGGAAAGCTTTTTTGATAATAAAATTTTTATCATAATTGGTGATGTACTTGAAAATTAAATTTTAACCCTTTAACTGCTAGATAAATTTACATAATTATGTTGTGTACGCAAATAAATTTGCGAATGAAACTTATGGGTTCTAGATGTTTTCATGATTGTAATGACCACATTCCATCCAAATAACTCAATAACACAAATTTCTACCATGTGGCGTTAGCATGTGCTGGGAATTAAAAGTTGTCACACCGGGATGACCAGAGTCGTTAAATGGTAAACCAAGCTTTTTTCACAATTCTTTATTCTGATTTAAGCCATTAATTTGTTCACAGTAAATATCAGAGATATCTTTCAATGGTCAAACTATGGTTAGGAGTTCGTTTAGCTTTTTGGTTTGGTGACAACCAATGTTTTTTAAGATTTCTGCCCCAATGCGGCTCACCAGTGCTACGCTGATATTTAAGTGGTTGAGAAAGGGTTAGCAGAGAATCTTATCTTGAATTATACACATATGTTTACCTGAACTACTCTATAATGTCCCAATGGGGGAACCTAAAATCACCCAAGCTTCCTAGAGCATGCATCGACGTGATCAACCACCTGTAGTGGCCTTAGACTTGTGTATACAAGGAATAATATGTTAAAGATGTAACGTTTATATTAGATGAGTTATTCAAGTAAAATAAAAATCATGGAAAATAAAAAAATACTCCATAGCAACGGTTAAGTTAGGATCATTTAGTACACAAACGGCTTCTCTCCAGCTCTTTTCAAAAAAAATTCCAGTACTTTTGATATTATTAGGCGAAAATCTCTATGCACAGCTAACATTTTTTGCGTTTTGAGAATGTTATTTTAAAGAAAAACATTTTTTTTATCAAACATGAGTAAAGATGGGGAGTTATTTACCAGATAAACAGTTTATGCGTAATTTCATTTTGTACGAATGCTATCAAAAAAAGAATGCAACTAGAAATAAAAACGTATGCAACACATTTTGAGAATGTTCAACTGTTCTGCAGTGTCAAAGATGGTTTAAAAAAATTAGAAGTGGTGATTTTAACCTAAAAAACAATTTAGACCAAAGATGGGTGCTATATTTGAATCAAAGACGTTATCGCAAAAGGCTTTCAAAGAGGCAGGTAGCTAAAGCTACCTCTTGAGTAGATCTAACTGTAAAGAAGTGGTTCTTAGTGTATCAAGGGATACAAAAGGCATAATTTATTACGAATTCTTTCCATATCGTAATACAATTACATACGAAGTACCGATCCAATACAAGACTAACAATAAAAGAATGGAGTTTAAATGAAAAATTATTTACATTTAGCCCTCATATGTGATCTTTAGATTTTCGTTTATTTAGATCGATGTAATTGGCATTTGAATTTATTCAATTTTATTCTGAAAGAATTCAAATTTTGTAAAATAAATGAGAGAAGATTGTGTCTACTGAAGAGTATATTGTGCTAGTACAAATGTCTTAGATCGTAGGTAACATACATATTATTACGATAATGTATTTTGAGAATATCAGACTCTGTACTATACGTTTTTAAATACGGCGTAGAAACCTGGACATACAAGGAAAAAAAATTGACTCCCTTTGAAATGTGGTGCTGACGACGTCTACCGAGAATACCATGGACCGCTAAACGCACAAACGTATCTGTCCTAAAAGAAATGGGGAACGATAAAAAGAACTGACTTTTTACCACATGTCTCAAAAAGATTCTTCGATATTTTGGACATCTTTCTAGAAGAAAGGATAGACTGGAAAGCTCGTCGGGCTTGGAAACGTACAAGGACGCAGTAGTGCAAGGCACCCACCCATTGGAGTGACCAAGTGAAGACCACATAGGCTCCACTGTAGTAGCTGTGATGCGAGATGCAGAATGTAGAGATTCCTGGAGAGACAAAATCAAGAAGACTCAAAACAAAAACGGTCACGATCTTCAGACATGAGACACATAAGAGTGCCGATTAAAGTAGAATCTAAGTTAGCCGCAACTGAGTAAAGTTAGTAAGCGGATAGATTAACCACTTCATGCACGTTGACGCGAATACGCGTCAAACAGAAGAGTTCCGCGCTCACGCGTATTCGTGTGAAGCCAGATGCGCATTTAAATAAATCACAGTTTAATTATTGTTTCTTCTCGTCAATGAAAAGATCACTCTCTAGCTTATTTTATTCCAATTGCATTCCTACTTTGCTATAGCCTGATAATAGATTTTCAATGCATTTTACGACTTTACATGCAATACGATTTTTTTGCATAAAAGTTAAAAAAATTGACCGAAAAGAGTTGAAAAAAATATAAAAATACTTTTATGTTTTTAATATAATTATATGCTTTAAATTAAAAACAAAAAAAAATACATTTTTTTGGAACGTTTTGGCAAAAATAATTCATAAGTTTGAATTTGAATATTCCGACGAAAACTATGAATTCAGAGAATTCTTCATGACACTGACCAGGGGGTATATAAGTGGAAGAGACCCATTATCTCTGCATTTTTATAAATTTATATAGGTAGTTGGCTCGTTGGAAATAATTAATTTAATGTCATCTATTCCTTGTTGAATAAATAATTATAAACAAATAATAAAAATTTCAAACTAACTGGAATAATGTTAAAATTGACCAGTGTCATGGCTTGTAGGTAACATATACAGGTTTTACACTTCAAATTGGATGTTTTACAAATCAAATTGGACGTTTTACAAATCAAATTGGACGTTTT
>JAGXCT010034028.1:0-30849 GCA_022495035.1 Philopotamus ludificatus
GTGAATAAATGGGATCTCGCGTGATACGGGCCGACCTACATAAGGATGGCCGATGTCCCGGATCGCCTTTGACGACCGTAACTGTTGAATTGTTGGCAATAAAAAATGTCTATCATTGTTCTTTGAATAGGACGCCCCGGGACGGGACCATCCCCTTTGTGCCGAATTAATTACCGGCCCTTGAGATCAGCGAGGGCGAGCTTCACTAGGAGCACAAAGAAGTGGAAGCTTCACACGGACGCAGGTAACGGTGATTCGCTTTTGTTGCCGCCGTGAATTAGCACATTTGATAAATGAAGATGTGTCCGCGAACTGGGTGGCTGCGAATGGGTTAATAAATTAAATGTGAATAATGCTACGATTATTCGGCCGATTCGGAACCACAATGGTGAATGGTGTGTCTTGCTGTTTTCGCATAAAATATATAACATATGCCACAAACATAATTAATTAAACGGAAATCTATATTATTTTTCGGTGGATTCGTTAGCGGAGTTAGTCGAGCTATTACATGCAATGTGGACATACATCATTGTGTCCTCAAACCAAATAATTCACATTGAAGAGGGACAGTGTTTGCCAAGGGGAGACACGTGGCGGCAAACGTCGGCGCGTGTCGCTTGCAGAGGGTGACCACTCTACCGAGGAGGCAAGCTGCTAACACACCGACAGTTCTGCTTCATCCGTGTTAAGTTATGCACATTTGACCGGTAATAAAAGAAGCAATGCTTAAGAATCCTTAAAGAGGGTTCTTGCGCCCTGTTCTTGCACACCCCGAAGAATCCTTTACGTCGCGCATGAGCGATACATTTCGTTGATGCAGACGATAGAGTACACCTGGAATAGCGCGGATTACATAGACTGGATCTAGAAAGTGAATGGAATTTTCGAGAAGAATATGGAAATGCCACAGAAAGTATAATTAACATTAGGAGACCCTATGTTTTTCTCGATTAACTCTTCACAAACTTTTCACGTATTTGTCTAAAAAAAGTCTAAAGAATAAATCTTATAAATATTCATTGACCTTTATTGTCCGCAATTGCAAAACAATAATCGCTTCTGTTGCTACGGGCGCTATGTTTTTTCCCGTTCGCATCCGGTACGATGTGCCAAGTGCGAATGAAACGTACTAATGACACGTGACTCGGCAAGTGGCCAGTCGGCGGCGTGTGCTCAGTCTGTGCGCGTGTCATTTACGCGTCATTTATTATTTAGGCCACGGATTAATCACGTACAAAAAAGATGAGGAGACGAGATACAGTATTCATTTAAGGAGTCAAATACACTCGAGGCGGATTGATTTAACGCATCTCGAAATTGTTATGTAGATCAACTTCGATTGATATTTTCCGCAAGAATCTTAAACTCCTTTTTAGATGTACTAATTAGAGTTATACTAATAATGATAATGGCGACGTATTCCAGAAGCGGGTTGATCTTCTAGCCTTAGAGGGAGACGAATCTCTCCCTAGACCGGCAAGCCAGTCTAAAACAGCCGCCAGGTGGCATTGTGGCATTGCTTCCATCCGAAAGAGTTTCCTTGTTGCATGAGAAGTTTATAATTAGTTGAGAAGGAAAGCAGCTTAAGGCACCTTCCTGCGATCGCCATTGAATGGGTTTGGGTTGGGACGTTGGTTTTTTAAACTTGTTTGCTCCGTAGGGCAATTGGCATTGTTTTTTTCTAAACTTAATAGCTTTAAAAGTGTGTTTGGAAGCAGATTTAAAAATCCTATCTATCACTAATAATTATTAAATGAATAATTTATAATACTTTTAAAATAATAAAGACATCCTTATGTCCTAACATAAATCCAAAAAAAATATCCTTGAATGCCTGGAGAATATCGGAGCCCTGGGGCTCCGGTGCCTTGCATCGTTTTGGTTTCTTTTTTTCGCAAGAAAATTGGCAACCGCGCTAAACCCCCCTCCCCCACAAGCTATGAAAATGGAAAAGCAATCAAAATCTTTTCTTGCGATAGCTTATAATCTAAGACAAGCAACAGATCTATTAAGCTGATAAACCTTTCTAAATTGCACCTTAAGTTCTAATTCTCCTCGACGTAAACCCTCTACAAGTCTCAATCGACCCCTGGTTGTCCATATGATGTAGATCAACTTCAATGGCTATTTTCCTCCAGAATCTTAGATATTTTTTAGGGTTATACTGTTTTTCTGTTCGTATATATTTATATTTTTAGATTGCCTGATAGTCGAGATCTTGATTCAGACTTAAAACATTATTTATGTATTTATTAATTTGTCTACGATGGATGGATGACATAACAGAAAGATTCCAAAGCGCCATTCGCCCATATAAAGATTCTAAAGATGCAAGGGGAATGAGCCTCTCACACTAATATTACCCCAGTGTCAAACCACGACACTGGTTAATTTTTAATATTATTTCAGTTAGATTGAAATTTATTTTATTTGTTTAATTATTATCTATTCAACGAAGGATAGATGGATTATGTACAGGAAGGTACTAGGACGACGATCGTGGTCCATAAAATTAATCTTCGAAGGAAGTGTAACCTCATTCAGCGATTCTGTCGTTATGTCCTCAATATTGAAAAATTTTATCTTTGATTTGACATTTAATGCTATTATAGATTTTTCTTATTAATATTATATAGCTATACTTATTATTGATTTTTATATGCGTTTTTTTATGGAACGTGTCTATGGCATAATAAGGGATTTGACTCTATGTATATTTTGATTAATTGGTATTGGAACTATGGCATTCTCCCTAACTCATCTCGAAATGATCAGACCATGACAAATAGGCGACGGTATGCGACCTCCCCCCCGCGTCTAATGGGCCCTCACCTTCAACCCTTGCTAATAACGGATGGCCCCCATGTCCAACACATAATACAACCAATTTCAATGAGCCAATTTACGTCAGCATTTTGTGATCATCGCCAGGCGGAGGGGGGTCGCCCCCTTAATGCGTCATTAATTTTTAATAACTAGAAACTAGGCGGCGACCAGCGCCGCTTTGAGGTTAGGAATTCGCTATCCGCCTGTGAAATCGGTAATGATCGGGTCGCGGGGGTTATTGATTGTGTCCATAATTCTGTTAAGAAAAAATGTAAATACTCATCGTATGCAGAAACGAGATGATTAATTCGGACGTCGTAAATCTGGGCCCGGAACGGTGTACGATTTCTCAATTTTTCCAATTTCAAATAATTAATTGGAATTGTTTCTTATTACGGAGCATATTTCAAATCAACAAAAAAACAGTTACTATAATACAAGTAAATTATTATTAATATGTTATAAAAGATTCCTTGGCGTAAAAAATGCGGGTTTAAAATTAGCACTAGTGAGATTCTTTTTTTATGATGTCGGAACAGTATTCATACTTGGAAAAAAATGAAAATAAATTCGCTATACAGGCTTAGAGATTATTATATTTTTTTATATCCAAATTTAAATTAGTGAAATGCATGTATCTTTAATGAAAAAAAAATGCTAAACGCTTTTTAATGAATTTTAAATATTATCTAATTTCTTAACTGTGCATCCATCACAGAGTATTGTCAATGAAATTAAATAAACAAGGATGCCACTGTTTATTAAGAATATTTTTCGATTTACCGTATTAATTAGAATTTAATACAATAAAACATATTCATCAATGAGTAAAACATAACAGAATCAATAGTTAATGATGCTGTGATAATTAGATATATCAATGGCGAGCAAACAGACGGGGGTTAATTCCAAAACTATGATGTATGTGCATTGCCGATCGGCCATTGTAACAGTACATGCAAATATCCGTTGTACAAATTTGAATTTCGAGCTGAAATAATGTTGCCATATGGTCGGGTTATTAAGCGCGGGCTACATGGACGAGCAATGCTCCTCAAAGTTTCACAATGGAAAACAATTATCTAATACGGCGAATAAACAAAATCAATTATTTTCATATGAATTCATCGAAGGACTGAAATTCAATAATTTCACGTGATAAATATTTGAGAATCATTTTTTCAGGGGTAGTATGACGTGAAATATCTAGTTGTATCTCAGAGCTAACATCATATTTCGTTCATGCCAGCGTATCATCTGTTATGAATCAGATCGAAAACAGTCGACTTACGACCAAATAAAAAAACAATTGAATATTAAATCGTTATAAACGCAAGCATTTGTTATATTATGACGTGTATTCATTATTTGTGTTGATATTTAATATTATTTCATTATCCGAATGTTATTTATCCCTGTTCTGTCTGTTTGCAGCAAACATTTGGTGGACGAGCACGCTTTGTCCGCGATAATTGCTACGAAAAAAAAGTAATAGGTCGCCATATCCGTATCAAACAACGAGACAACTTGGCCCGCTACATTTTTTTCGTGTGTAAACACTGAACGATACGAAATACAAACATGGCGGCGGGGGTGGCACAGCCTCTGTATCAAACATAATGGGGGTTTCATGAAGCCAATTTAATATTTCATAGGGTTAAAAAATAGCATTGAGCAATCATATAAATATGGTAATCGCTACATATATTTTAATGGCCGATATTAAGTCGTTTAATGGCAATTAAACTACAAGACATTGCTGAAGCAAAAATTAAATTTTCAATACTCGATTGTTGATATAATAATATATAGTTCACGTGTTGTGGCGCACGTGCCCCCATCTGCTCATTCGGCAAGACAGCCAGCCACACGTCAACCATCTGTTTGATATACTTAAATGCATTCAAATAAAATAATTTTGTTTTAAATATAAGATTCAAGGATGTTGGGGTAAATTTATCAATAGGGAAAAAAGGAAATTGATGCTATTGTCAATAATTCAATGTGAAATTCAATAAAATTATCAGCTCAATAAATAATACATATTTCAAATTATTTGATGGTCATGAATTAAATGAAACATCAATACTAAAGTTATCTAATATGATTACACAAAATTTAATTATTAAAATATTTAATTATTTATATACTATCAACCCATCCATAGCGCTTTCTGCTATAGTGCGGCGTGTGCGTGAGTCCCTTCTATAGTGCTTCCTTCTATATCACCAAGTGGAAAAGAAAAAATCAGCTCGCTTTGTCCATGACATCTGTTAATAAATTCATCGGTGAGCTCATGTTAAGATAAGATTTATGGAAATCATTCTAATAATTCTATCAATTCTAGAAAGATCTCGCATCTCAAAATCTGTGCCATAAAATGGGACACTACTAAATACAGCAAGAATATAGTCCCACAATTTGGGATTTATAGTATTGGGTCATTAGATCAACTTGTAATATGGATCAAGACAAAGAAAATGTTCACTACCTTCCCTACTGTCTTCTAAAATTTTATATATAGAGTAGTTCCAGAATTAAGAGTTTAGTTTTAAGACTCATAGCGTTTTGAGAAGCGACAGTCTTTCGGGGCATAAAACAACGTACTTCAAGACCTTAAAGGGGTAGATTTTTTCAGTATGATGGAGTTCTTCGAAATACCTTCGATTGTGATTCAAAAACAAAACTTACTTAGATATAAACTACTTTAAAAAACTAATGATATCAATTACAACTTGATCAAATTCGTTAATTAACAAGCGGCTCGAAAACAACCGCGTCGTCCGAAGGGGGATTAATTTTAATGAAAAATAGACCACAAGCATTTCAAATCTAGCTTTTGATAAATTCTTCATGAATATCTTGACTTTTTAAAAAAAAATGACTTTATGCTTCATAATTTAGTCAATATTTTGGATTTTTCTATTAATCAATATGACGCGTAAATGATACGCACTGTTTCACTCGCACTCTGCACATCGTACAGGATGTGAGCGAGAGGAAACATATTTATAATATATATGTAGTATGTAGATTCAATAGAAATCAATGACAGGTTTATAAATTTTGTGGGGCTTAGTGAACTTCTTTAGTAGTGTTCTATTTATTTTAATTTGGAAAAAAATCTTTCCCTAAGTTATTTGAGCATAAATAATTTAAAACATCTAAAGGCTTCATAGAATATGGCGGCATACGTAATTCATCATTTATGACAGAAAGTATGGACTGGAGACTGGTACAATCATTTTATTGAGCTTTAAAATGTCATATTAACACTATCGTGGCCGCATCAAATTACAAAAAACTTAAGCTATTGAACTTATTACTTCAAATAGATGTATCATCAGCAGTTGCAGATATAAAAATGCATTCACCGTAATCATTGATCAGGTGTGTATGCTAGATCGCTGACCACAAATGGTCGGAACGATCGTGATGCATATGTGACATCATGCGGCCGGCCATGGTTGAACCAGTGATGATGCAACATATGCATCACCGGCCACGAAAGTGTTTTTTTGTGTTTTCAAGAGCTTGAATTTTTCATTAATAGAAATAAAGGTAATCTCCTGAATATAATTATTATTCTAAATTTATTCTCCTCTGCCAAGAGTTTATCGACAGCTTCATCATAGTAAAATTTACGTTTTATCCTTTCAGTTCTATCTCATTAGCAGATATTATTCTGATCATATCCATATTGTTTATAATTTTTAACTTTTTGTTTGGTTTCTGATAACATCCATACATAATCTGACAAATTAATAATTCCAAATTGCAATAGCTTCGAGGCTAAAGAAATGTTTTAACTTAAGTATCTGCATCACTCGACATTCTTATAATTAGTTGTTAATTAATATTAGCTGTGCTTGTGAACTGATTTTTCGATGAAAAACCAACACCTAATTCGCTCTGGTTTTATTATTATTTGTTATCGTGAATTTTAGCTGAAATAAGACAATGAATTATTTAATCTATTTTTTATAAATTATTCCGTAATATATGTAGAATTTATTTTCTATAAGGTTCGTATTAAAGAGTCAAATCTCTGGCCACACTCCCCTATGCGTTGGTCATCACTTACCAGCAGTCCGCATTAAATATTCATATAAATTAGCAAATTGGTGAGGGTGGCTGGATGGCTCGCGGAGGACCGGGAGCCAAAAGCTCGCGACAGCGGAAGCTCGCGCTGGCCCAGGGCGCCCAATTCTCAAACGTGCCTCAGATAAAATTGCAATCGTTTTAAAGAAAATGCAATCATTACTGTCTCGTTGATTATTTAACAAGCGACTCGCAATGCCTTTGACACCTTCCGTGCTCGTGTGTGTTTGAACAACTTAACGACGGGATTGAGACGAGCGTGCCCTTCTCGGAACAAGTAAAAGTGTTATGCTGTCAATTGGGGCATCCTAATTGGAATAAATTTGAATCATAAATGTGTGATTGGGTCGACGGGTAGACGGGGTAACGGCGCCGAGTCCAAAAACTAAAAGTTTTCAAAACGAGCGATTAATAATAAAGACGCTATTGTATTTCTCCATAGAAATCGTTCAGTCTAGCGTCTAGAAAAAAAGGATAATTTCACTTGTTAGGAGGATGGTAGCCGAAATTAGCGCTTTTATTTTATTTGGACTCTTTCGTATCCGCTTCGAATTTTGTTCATTGAATACCAATTACGCGTGTTTGTGTTTGCAGTCATGATTTTTCTATGTATATTAAATTACCGGCTTTTCAATAAAGCGCCATTGTTGAAAAAGGTTTGGGTTGGCCGTGAATAGAACCCGAAATCATCGGCAAATTATCAAATTATCAATCTCACCAAGAAAAAGGAGCAAACGCCATGAAAAATATACGTCTGAAACGCATTCTTCGATGCAGAAAAATTATTTTCTCGCAAAAGTGTCAAAAATTTATACGGTTTAACGCCTCCGATGATTATGTTTAGTTAAGTACGTGCCAAAATTGCGTGTTTCGCAATTAACTGCGTTTGCCTTTTGGCGAAGAACGAGTAGATTCATACCTGCACATTCTGCACAAGTGAATTCCGCACGATGATGGTGTTTAACATAAATATGGTTTTAAAATTTATTCGCATATATTAAAAACGATCGTTTATTTTGTGTGCCGACGCAAAAAAGCGTGTCATCGTGTGTATATTAGCGCAGATTCGCATGATGGCGGCCGTCACAGATATCCTAGTTCGTGTCGTATCTTCGGCGTATCGTGGTAGAAGATGGTGCGTGCACTTAATACGACCGCCAGTTCGGTGTGGTCTCTATTGTAACCAAATCACTATGATTATAAACAGGACGAGGATAATGGAGGACCGAAGCTCACTCAATACGCATCTCCTTGTTAAGCGTGCTGCCGACAATGCTCACAATGCGCTAAGTGAAAATTATGAATGAAATCATCGAAAACGGAGAAGAACTACGATACTTAAATTGAAAATTAATCACGAAACATCGAAAAAATATTTTTTTCAATATTATTTTGCGAATTTTAAATCATATACAGGCGTTGAGTGAAAAAAACTCTGCATCTATCACCTGGCATGTCGAAGAAGATTACGGTCAGTCGTCAAAGCCCGCGCTGGTCACTGTCCCGTGGTGTTTAGGTTCGCTTCCCGCTGCTCTTATCTGCATCTCTCATATTTATACGCTTCCGGAGAGATGTCCAAGATTAAAATCAAACATTTGCTTTTTTTCTCTGAAGGAAACCGAGCCGTAAAATTCGACATCAGTAAATGTGTCAAGTGTTAATTGAATCGAGGACAATTCATTGCCCATTCTTCCAGCGATATTTGAAGATCCGATATGTTATTGCAAAGTCAGAACCCCGAGAGTCACGGCCGAGTTTAATTATAATTTTATCTCAATAATTTATCCCAAGGTCTTGTCTGTTATTAGGTGGTGATTTATTATCACACAGCTTTCGGACTGAGAGCATATCATCACTGAATTGTATGAGTCATAATCAATCAATCTAGAGGCGAAGAATTTATGTTATCATACTCGTAAAAAATGTGAGTACTGTTTTTTTTTGTTGTTGCTATTCTTAACCTTTTTATGTAGGAATTGTGGATCTTTAGGTCAAAAATTTATTATATTATCAGCAACTATTAATGCTTTTAAATCAACATTTATAATTCATGGCTCAGAATTTTGATACTGTGCTGTAAAATATTCAATAATTACATACATTTTATTTTTTCAGCTAATTAAAAACATAATTAATAGTCTTTTTGTATATTGGTTAGCTGCTGCTCTAAACAAGAAGGATGCAGATTACTCTTTAAAGATCGCTAGTGGAGGCTCTTTGTTTTTATAAGACTTAGATCCTTGTTCAACTGCGACATCTGATACAACGCATCTATCTGCTATAACTTGAAGGGTTCTAAGAATTGTATTTTCTATAAGCGTCTATGACTTTATTCCACAGTAGAAAGGAGAAAAATACCTCATTCTTAGAACTTATAGATATATCTTAATCTAGGTCAATTTAATCTTCTTGATTTAATTTTTTTTAATATCACATTTGTAAGTTTTTTTTCCCACTTTATGCGGTCCTCATCAGATACATCATAAACTTTTACATAAGATTTTTTTCAAACTTCAAAGCACTTTCAGAACTTAATTTTCTATATGGTACTTTGCTACTTTGGGGATTCTGTCTTTATATTTTAAATGTTGGCAGAACTCGTTTTTTTTTCATCTTTGGGGATAGGAAAAAGTTCCTGAAGTTGATATCCGATGAATACGAAGGCTAACGAATAATAATGGTACTATTTTTGTACCAAAAAGTCTTTCTACATTTTTTCAACAATTTAAAAATCGCCAACTACACATGAAACCTTTTGAAAAGACAATAATAGAACAAGTTTCTAACATAACTAACAATGTCAATATACGTCAGGCAAAAGTATCTATTGTTAAATTTACACTTTAATAAAATCGACAAACAAACAATCATTAGTGTCCTGAAGATTTAAACGGTCATTGAGGAGTTTTGCTTAAAAAAATAACCCTTCAAAATGTAGCGAAAGGAGGAATTACTATGCTGAAGAAGTGAGTTTAGGGAGAGAGAAAAATAGAAGACATGTTGGTGAGGATAAATCAAATTAATGATCGTGGTAGATGAATTCAATAAATTAAAGGAATAGAAGAACTGATGAAGGATTATATTATCGAAGACTCGTGATCCTGCTTCTGAGACATAATTTAGTCTTTAAGAATTGTTTTGGTTTGGATCTCTTTTGATAATATTTCTGTTGTTATCTATGATCCTCCTCCAGAGAATAGGCTGTTTTTTATTACCTCCTTCGTAAAACTCTGGCAGTTTTTTGTATTATTAAATTACGACTCCAAGTGATTTTCGAATTATTCAATATTTGTATTTTTTTATCTTAACCCTTTATAGGGCGAAGGCTGAAATTGGTTAATATATTAACCAGTCGCTTTAAGGTCAACACTTCCATGAGCGCCCATAGAAATGTAAACCTTAGTACCGTAAAATGTTGTCGAAAAGTTCTTTGGGTAATTTATTGTTATTGTCAATAACAATAAAAAATAAGAAAAAAATCCATAATAAATAATTTGCCCTATAAAGGGTTACAGCAAATCTTTCATCGACATAATAAGGTGGTAGTCTGAAGGTGCAATATTAGGTGTATATGCTAGATGTTGCGGTACTTCTAAATCTAGCTTTCTTATTTTGTCCTTGGCTAATCCTTCCATTATCATTTTGAAAAATTCATCTTTGATTGTATTTTTAAGCAGTACCTCCTTTAATCTTACTAATTAGAGACAATACACCCTTCCCGAAATAGTCTGACGAGGTTTTAGTAACTTATAGTGAATTATTCCCAAAACATCTCTCATCAAATACAAAAGGAGAACCTTTTTCAGTCAATGATGGCTCAGAGGTAAGCACAGGTGCCTGATACGATGAAAGTCATTGTTTTTTTCTTCTCGGATTGGTGCAGAGGACCCACTTTTCATCCCCAGCAAAAATCCTTCTAAGAAACTGACCGGTTTCATATCTGGACATTAAATATAAACCTAAATTCTTTGTCTATTTTTTCCGTGACTTTAAAATTATCCTTCACTGTTGACTATAAAAAACTGAAGTCTTCTAACAGTTTCTTGATTATTTTACATGGATTGGACTCCACTTATTTTATGTTTAATCATTTTGCAGACATCTTGCGAGAAGCTAAAACTTCTGGACACCCTAAAAATCCTGAAATTTAGTACTTTGGATACATCATTCGTTGACCAAAGTGTTGCTTTCTCCAGATCATAATGTAGGGAAAAGTGGAAGTTGAACGGTGGGAAGACAGAAGTGTCATGGCTACGCCATATTCACAACTGGACAGGGTTGGGAGTTCCAGAAATGTTCCATCACGCCAACAATAGACAGTTATACGAAGACAAAGACCAGTAGATCCTCTACGTCTGGAAATGGATGTTACGAAAATAAGATATCACACTAGAAACATGCCCCCTCTTATGTCTAATGTATGTATTGGACTTATTCCACTTTCAAAATTGTTAAAGCTGTAACGCAACATAAACATATTCAATAAATTGTCATTGTTAACATTTAGAATGACTACAAAAAAAGGATAGTGACAAATCACCAAGAATGTTCTGAAGAAGAATTATCGATGTTTTGTTGAATTGGTGCATAATTTCATTTGATTACGCATGCACGTGCCGGTGGTGTGCTTATCCGCCGCATCCGGTCTTCCGGTGTGTGGCAGGTGAACGGGGGGCCATCCCGGAGACCGAACAATCGAACTCAATGTCTTCGGGATCCGAGCCGGCAACCGTGGATATGCGGAAGTGGCATTTGTCATTGTGCCAAACGATTGCCACTGTCACACGTTGCCGACCGTCATCATCGGAAATTACCATTTTATTGCGGTCTCGAATAAATTTAGGAAAAAAATGATAAAAAAAAACAACAATAATTTATTACAAAGGAAACGATACAACGCAAAAATGGTCGTAGTTGATTTTTGATAATTTTGAAATTATCTCCATAAAAAAATCGATAAACTTCCGCAGGATTTTTTTACGGTAGGACCACCTTAGGGGATCTGCCTCCTGTCCCAATAGAACTCATTAATCATTCTTCGCGTAACATCTTCACCAAAATATAATCAACGCCAGTGCGAAATGAATCAACGGCATATTAGATTAAGACCATACAAATTTAATAAAAAAAAAATTAAAAACACACCAACAAAAAAAGATTACGGTCAACCGACTACTTTCACATATAAATTTTATATAATTAAATTAAATAGCATATATTTTTTAGATAAATCCGTACTTAAATGATTGATTTATATACAATCCTAATTATTTTTATGAAAAATTAGGGTATACTTATACGGATAGATTCAAAATTATTTTATAGTATTATAAAAAATGCTAAAATAAATATTGTGCCACTAAAAAATGGACATTCTTAATTAAAAACAAAATAAATTTTAACAGATTCATTTGCCCGCCTACTAAGGGCGGTAGCAAAAATCCTAATGTTTCATCTGGTTAATTATATGGAAAAAAAATCTGATTAAGATACGAATTATGGAGCAACATCCGCATTTATTTTAAAAACATATATAAAAAGAATTAATAACAATTTTCTTTGTCATGTAATTTTATTTTATTATTAAATTGGATACTTAAATAACCATACAAAAAAAATATATTAAGTGTTGATAAGTGGATACAAAATTTGCATTTAAATTTCAGCACGCAATTCTATATTCCATTAGACACGCAAAATTTTATAGCATATTTTTTTCATAGATAATAAATCTATTTTTATTTTCCTAATAGTACCGATAGTAAAAATAGGTGTATGAATCATTCTCATGATTATAATGCGAACAGGATTTATTACCTTCAGATGGAATATGTGGGAAAATATTTCAATTAAATCGAGCCATCAAATTCCATTCATAAAATCCGCATCGGAATTTCAATACATATTTTTTTTTCAATTAAATTAAAAATACATGTTGTTAACGAAGGTGCTACTACAAAAGATGCTGTTAACGCCATAATTTATGACACTTTATTTTCCCATAAGGAAACATTAACATCTCTTATCTATCTGTTTATCAGTGAAACAATTTTTTACTAGTCGAAAATTTAAATAAACCTTATTTTTTATCAAAATTTATATATGATATTTGATACTTTTATTGAATTAAATCAAAGATAGCGTACGCAGATACGTTGGAATTATGAAAAATCTAAAAAATATATATTGACTTTCCATTATTTATCACTTAATCGAATATAATATTTTAAAACGAAAGCATTACAATAATGACGTGCATAATATTACAATGATACGTATTTTTTTTTATATAAATCAAAGTGGCACAGTCCCATTTTCTATTGAAATTTCTTCATTTGTGTTAACCGGATATTGGATGATCCTAAAATAACTGGAACTTGAATCGTGCAATCAAAGTCAATTGAATGAACGTATATATGTATAAAAAATCGAATAAGGGTGTCTAAATTATACGACATAACGGTCCTTTTTTTATCATTGATAATTATGTTGAATATTGGTTTTCTCATCTGTATAATATAGAAAATCGTTTTCAATGGATCAATCCGAAAGTTATACACCATAAGAAACGTCATTCTTCATCTAGGCTATCTATGGAATTGTCTAAATCAACAGTAGCCTATCTAAACATTTGATATGATCAGATTGTTGTGAATACCATTTGATTCGATACTAGATTTAAATCGAATCACAATCGTATTTGAATATAGACAAAAATGATTTTTTTCATTCATTAATCAAAACAAATGAATTGTAATCCGCCATTTTGTTTACTATTCTGCTGTGTACGTATGATTTCAAGGTTAGATTTGGCCGTAAAGTGTTTTTTACTGTCCATAATATTTGAAGATGTTCTAAATTGTGCAATAAATTTATAATTAAGTTTATGTTATTTTAGAAAATAATTCCGCATTAAAACGTAACGCGTATTATTTAATATACATATAATGTATATATATTAATAACAAATCTATGATATTACAAGATGGCAATTTATTGTGATTCATTTGTTTTTTTTTTAGTTAAAATCAATCCTCAACTTACGCGATTTCGACTTACGGAATTTCGGACTTACGCGAGTTTTTACAAAACGCGAAAGTTACAAAAGCAGTGAATGATATTGCAATAATTAATATTTTCTTGAGTGTATATATATATAGATCTATAGACTTTCGCGATTTTTCGACATACGCGATACCTTGAAAATCAATTAATCCCGTAAGTCGAAAGCTGACTGTATTGTTATATATGATTAATATAAACATATGGGACTGTATGGATTTCAATTAAAATTCGATGATCGCTTCAGAAGCCATGTTTTATCATTTAATTTGAGTTAATTCAAAGAGCAAAGCCGCGATTTCTTGTCGCCACGCCATGTTTAATTCATGTAGGACATATGCCTATGACGGCCACCGGGGCATAAATAAACTGTATGTGAAAAAAAGGTAAATAAAAAGAGTAGGGAGATCTTCCGTTGCAGATAGTGACAGTAACTTATAGTGCGAACGGACCCTCGACCTCTCATACACCTGTCCTGGAGGATCGGGCCGTTGGGGAAGCAACGCACCAGTCGCCCTTTAACTCTCCGCCCGGAACTTTTTAAACACTCCTTTTTTAACGCAATGCAAACTCCGGCTCATAATTCAAAATTAGAGGACATTTGCCGCCGTAATTTATTCATTATCTACACACATTCGACGAGCAAAAAAATGTCTACTTTAGAGATTTAGAAAATTGGGCATAACGTTTTTTTTTTCAGAATGAATATCTCATTAATTTGATGATTGACGGCGAAATGTCGACTTATTAGTAAATGATACGACTCGGTACTTCACAATTCGAATAATTCGTGTCATCTCGCCATCGTGATTGGGCGTTCGTAAAGCTCCGCGACCGTCGGCGAGCCAAAGATCGACAACCACTCGACCGACACCTTGGTTCGGTGGGTTTTTTTTACGTAAATATCGACCTGCTCTTCCGATTCACATGTGAAGCCTAGGGTCCTGCGGATCTTGTCTCGCTGGATCCTCGGAAATAGGTTTTTTTTAAGCTTGTCGTTGTTGACAATATGACAAATTTGTACCTTTTTTTACTATCGGACTGCCTCTGTATCGGTGGCTGATCAAAATTTTATTACCACTGAATAATCGCACCGGATGAATATTTTAATATGGTCAATAAGATTTTTTTTGTTCATCCCCGGTAATATTTATATATATTGTTTTTATATAAAATGGTATTACAGTATGCCTTTATTTTATTGCCTGCTCGTTACAAAATTCAACATTACCGGCGGTTGACTCGTCTCTCACGAATGATTAATAAATGTATGATTTTCTCAGGAGTATGTGGCACCAACTCCAGTACTTATGTACCAACATAGATATGTTTAATGACGGTTTCCAAACACAGCGATCGGAAGACGCTCGCGTATCATTACCAAATAAAGCCGAGGCGCTATTAATCTCGGTAAGGAAACGCCTCATTATCACCGGTGTATCAACAAGGCTGTCAGAAGTAACAGGTTAATAGTCTGGGCCGTCTATCAATACTGCTTTTGCCGATCACAAAAGCGCAAATCGACCATTTTGTTTGGGCTGATCAGCCTTGCGCAATTAAAGGCGCTCGTGAACTGTAGAGATTCAACCCAATTGCTGATCCGTGTTAGTCTACTAGCTGTATCGAACGCGTAAAAGAATCATGCTCTTCTAAGTGCGAACATTAATAAAATATGTGTATCCATATGACAATGTGATTCATTTGATATTTAATCTATTTACTATTACGATTATATATGCAAGAGCAAGTCTAATTGTTAGATTTTGTTATCGTATTAACCCTTTGAAGAGTATCACCGTACATGTACGGCCACACGCGGTGTCGCTTTATTTTCAATGCCACGCTTATAATTTCGAACAAAATGTTATTTTTTTTTGTATTATATACAGTAAATAGATTTACTAATAATATGTCAATTTAATTTCATTGATATTTTTTTTTTTAGCAGTGAAAAAAATATCTAAACAATATATAAAACTTTGTTAATACAGTAAACCCCTCTATAACGTCCTCTCATATAACATTCCCCCTTATAACGTTTGCGGCGGTTTTTTCATATAACGTCGAACCCCCCTATAACATTCGCGCAATGACATAATGTAGCTCCGGATCGCTTCGACGACACGCATCCGGCGAAACTAAATAAAAATATTTGGTGATTCATCGAACGAGGCTATCGGCACGAGGCTATCAGAGCATTCCAGGGATATTCACACATACAGTAAGAAAATATTTTCTACTTTTATATCCATGGAACGAATTATAATCGAGTAAATCGATGCTCACGTTTTTTTTTTAACTATTTGATTATGTAATATACGTGCATACCTCTTAATCTTATTAATGATATGATCTAATTTCACAACAAGGTCTCTACAATAATTATTTCCATATGCTTCGATTTCTTTGATGTTTAATTCTATACTTAGTGGTTGGAATAAAACATATTCCCGGAATAGTTTTTATTACATTTATTCATCATATGCTAGCACATTTTATAAAATTTAACAAATAAAATATCGCGTTGATCTGCTCTACCCGGCAAGTTGCGGTAAGATTACGTCAGCCAAAATACGAGAGGATATCGCTCATCGCGCAAGCTTAGTCATTTGCGCTGGTAAACACGTAAAAATGTGAAAAAAAAAAAAAAAAATGGGAATGTGTTGATTTACTGATTTCCTTTAAATCAAAAAATAAAATTGAAAAACCTTAACCCCCTATAACGTCCCCCTCTATTTCGTGGAACCTATCCCGACGTTATAGGGGGGTTTACTGTATATGTTTTTATATATCTCGTATAAAAAGCTATTTGCCCCAAATTACATAGTAATTTTCATTAATGATTCTAAAAAGTCATTTACAATTGTCATAAAAATATAAAAAAAACGAATTCTAAATAAAATTGATGAAGAAATTTCATGGATCAAAAAAAAATTATCGAATTGCAAAAATAAATAAAGCCTGATAAAAAAAGATTGAGAAAACAGTGATTTATTTCCACTTACCTACAAATACAACGAATAATCAATAAATAATATTCTTTAAAAAAAAATTACAAAAAGTTTAAAATTATTATTCCCAGGACGTGTGAAACTTAGAAAAATACTCACTCATCAAAGGGTTAATACATTTGGCGATGACGTATCCTGACACTGATAGGCATATAGGATGCTTACTTCATTATTGACTGTCGAAAAGCTCCCTTATGTTTTTAACCGATCATTCAAGCATTTAAGATATTGATAAAATGTTCATCAATATCTTGACTTTTTTTTTAAAAAAAAATGTATTATTCTAAGACAAAAATAGTTATTCATGATATGTTACAAAATCTGGTCGATAATTTGGATTTTTCTACTAATCAATATGACGCAAGCAAACTGCGGACATTTTTTTCGCAATTGGGGACAAAAAAGATCAATATTTGTTTATAATATGTATTCTTTAGACTTTTTAAGACAAAAAGTTTGTGATATGTAGGATTTATAATAAAACAGTTATTTGAGAAAAATCAAAAACTTGGGATACCGAATATACCCAATCGGCACGACTTGGTTATAGTTTAAAATGAATGGAATTCTTCATCGGTAGCTGTTTACCATAAAGCTTAAGTTTTATTATAAAATCTGTCTAGTATTATTTTATATTCAATTTATTTTCACCTTGTAGAATATGATTTAATTAATTTATTTTAATGAAATATTTTTTATAAAAGATAAAATAAGATGCCTTTTTTTATCTTGAAGTTAAGATATTATTATATTATTGCCATTTTCATTCTAAAAAAAATTCGGTATAAAATAATATGTCGGCATTCGATTCAGTTGAGATAGTGTTGAGACTGACGACGTTTTATTGAGTTATTTTTGAGTTTATTAACCACTATAACAACATCATATGCAACATGTGCATATAAGGTTTTGTGATATAAAAATCAATGACAAATGATCATTTCAATCCCATTTGATTTTTTTCTCTGAGCATTTGTCATATTTGAACCTTTTCAGAAAGAGCTTCGAAAGGGGAACACAAAATCTCAAATTGGGTTACAAGAGGCACGCGGTTCACTATTGGCCATGGCTGCTTTTAATGGATACAATTAATATAGATCAATAAATAAAGATTTTTGAGATCAATCTGTATTTTTTTTTTGTTTTTTTCTCTCAATTTGCATTGCAATACTTAAAATTCACACTAAAAATTAAATTTCACATCGATTTAAGTAAAAAGTCAAAAACAAAACCAAAATTAAACTTTTAAATATTTATTACTTTTTCTTTTTTTTAATTAGCTTCTTGATGATCAATATTATTTTTATTTTTGTTATGAAAAAAAAAACATTTTGAGAACATTGAGGCCTCCTAAAATGAATGAGGCCCCAGGCGCGCGACTTGGCGCCTAAGGGGAAATCCGCCACTGTTTATTACACTTTTGAACATCGCATCGTCAAACACATCGAATAGATCAAACAGATATTTGCACTAGAGGAATAAGAACAAACATTTCTTAAAAAATATAATATTACTTAAGATGTTGTAAAAATTCTCGCGATTTGTTTCGATTTTTTTAAATATTGTAAATTTTATTTTGACAAAAATTTGAAACTCCTTTCACATACTATTTTGAAACAAAAATGTATTTTTAAAACTCAAAACAGTTTCAGGAAAAGATATTTCTTAGTCCTCGATCTTCAGAGTGACGATGTTATCTAAAATTCAAAAATATATAAATGAAAGTATGTTCAAATATTGAACCTTAATTTTGTGAAATTTGATAAAAAGCACATTTCTTGTTTACGAAATACCATTGAGATTACATTTTGGCTCTCTAGGGACAAATTAAATAATTACATAGTGGTTTTTTTTAATAAACAAGTTTGCTGACCACTCACTTTGTATGCTAGAGCAATTTCTGTAACTAAATGTAAATATATTTAAATAACTTAACAAAATCACAAAAACTCCAAAATATTTTTTTTAACAAATTTTAGAGATTATATAATTCACTTCTTTATTTAATTTGCTTATTATTTGATATACACAAAAAAATTATCTTCGTTTACAAAATATGATAAAGATTATCATTACAAAAAAAAAACAGTTGAAGACGTCGTGACATTATTTTTGCATAATTAATACATTAAATTTAATTATTGCTTTACATATAGATTGGCTAAAATTCAAATAAATACACTAATCTATATGTATTATCACAATCAAAATCCAGATATAGCCTAGTGCTCTATTATAAAACGTGAATTGCAATGTATCAATCAATCCATTTTATTCAACAGTCAAAGTCGAGACATCCTGTATATAATTTGAGTATCAAAATAATTTAAAATATAACAAATTGCACAAAAGATATTGCGATCCGCTCCTTTTTTTTACTTTTAGTGCGTCACTTCAGTGTATTTATTTTCAATGAAACTGTATCAAAACGCAATCATGACTGCGTCGTTCTGGGACCAATGATACACAAAAACGGACTCTTAATTTTTGAGATCTCTTTTTTTTCCCCCGACCTCCGGATCTATTAGTGACCCCCGGGCGCCTGATGATGGAATAAAAATTGTACGATTGGTCCGCCAATTTGTGACTCCAAATTTTACCAGTGTAAAGCCATTACCGCGGACCGCATTTCCACAATTTATTCGGGAAAAAAATGATGACATATAAATCGCCATTTTTTTTTCAACTATTATCTTTTCGCAAATTGATTACCCCGTGAAATCTGAGAGACTAATTGCAATTTGGTTGCACGTGCAGCAGAAAAAAATTGTCAAAACCACTGGTCATTCCGACAATCATTTTCTAATTCGAGTCGAATTTCGGGATTAATGAGAGAATTGAATTATCGAGTATGTGGGAAAATTTTTACGATAATTACTATGGTGGTAACGTATTTTTTTTAACGCCAGCAGGATAATTGATTAACCTCGTAAAATTATTTCATAACACGGCGTTGTTTGTAAACGCTAATAGATAAAATATCGATTGATCAAAGATATTAATTAATTAATCCTGCCTTATAATTAAATAAAAACTATAATTCGAATTAATATTAATATATGAAATCGAAATCGAAATTTTAAACTGCAAAACAAATGAAAAATTATTTCATTGGTTAAGAATATAGATGAATATTTATTCATTTGTTTTTCAATTTGCATAACAATTGTGTTCAGCAGGGGCAGCTCGTGACTTAAAAACAGATAGGGCATGATGAGGTTGAAGTCCTTTTTTTCAAAAAAATAAATAAAAAATGAACTGTATGTATTTTTAGTACAGTGAGGCTGAACCAAGAAAATAATAAGAATTATCAATTTTTTTATTGTGAAATTTAACAAAAAATATTTGTATTTACACATGTAGGACGTGGTGGCGATGGCGGTTGGGCACACTCATGTTTTCGTAGATTCTACGGAGCTATGAGGAGCCAGGCCGCTATCCAGGCCACTCGTGACGTATGTGTTACAAGAGGTGCCCGTAGCACCCGATCAGACCGCGAATTCAATACGAATTGGCCCTAGCCTCGTCTGATTATTGTTACAATCCGAGCGTAGACATCTTGGCTCCCGGACTTATGGCTGGCGACCTGACCCGTATTCGAAGAGCTAAGATAACCCGGAGGACGACCGTCTCAGTCCTGGCATCAGGGTCGAGACGGATGTGTCTCTGCTATAGATCGCGTAGTGTCCTCCATGTGGCAAAGACCCGCCTCGGGGTTATAAGGCCATTTAAATAAAAAATATACAGTTAAACCCTCACTAACACTAAAATCTGGACCGTGTAATTTGGAGTCGTGTAATTGGGGGAGTGAAGCCGTCCGGCTGTGTGCGTATAGCCTGGCACGTGTCGAATATGCAAACGCTAGCCAACGTTTGACTGTATGTGAATGCGACCGCGCAATTGGGGGGATTTGCGGCGAATATTTCAACTCAGCGCGTAATTCGGAGTAGTGTAATTGGTGGTTCCACTGTATATATATAAACAGTAAGAAAACTATCATTATAAAAAGAACATCAATTTTTCATGAAATCAAATGAAAATAATTTTTATCAATATATAAAAATTTAATAAACATTCACAAAATCAAATGGAAATCGTTTATATTAATATTTATTTGAACTCTTGTCCCCAAAACTGCGTGAAACACAGTTGCACGAGCGTTCGAAAGTTTGGAATCGACAATCGATCGAGTTACGGAAACTTTAAAAAAATTTCATCAATCAGTCGATGATGATATTAAAATTCCAGAAAAGAGAAATCCAAAATATAGTTGAAAAACGTTAATTTTTGGATCGAGTAGAAAATGTAGACCAGGCCATATATAGGCTTGCCCCAAACGAAAAGCGATCTTCTTTATTGACTGACAAACGACAACACTCATTCGCGTCAGACCAACAGCTAAACTGAGTCTAGTGACCACGTATCCAAGGCATATTAAAACCTAACCCGAACACATTTACACAGCAAACAAAAAGCTATCTTCTGTATAGGGCAATACAGAACTCTTCTCCTTACCTCCACTACCTAGCCAAACAACAACACTCGTTCGCTTTAAAACTAGCGACCACGTGACCAGGGCAGACACAAGAATGCCTAAACACATACGAATACGGTTCCATACCCATATTTCAGTTATTTTTTTTTTATTAAATGTCGAGTATTGTCGCGTGCCGGTATCAGACGTAGTGGCGATGGCGGTTGGGCACAATCATGGTTTCGTAGATTCTACGGAGCTATGCGGAGCCAGGCCGCTATCCAGGCCAATTCGGTGACGTGTGTGCTGCAGGAGGTGCCCGTAGCACCCGATCAGACCGTAAATTAAATACGAATTGGCCCTAGTCTCGTCTGATTATTATTGGTCAAATCCCCACGTGACAGCTCAGCTCCCGGGCTTTGGTTGGCGACCTGACCCGTATTCCAAGAGCCAAGATAACCTGGAGAACGTTCGTCACAGTCATGATATCATGGTTGAGACGGAGGTGTCTTCCAGGTGTCCTCCAGGTCTAGTTGCCCCTGGTGATCAGTAATGTGCTGACGTAAATAATCTAATGCAGGTTCAATTTGAATATATTACAATATTTCTGCTAACAATACAGCGATGCTGCGAAGATGTTAACGTCTAATAAAAAAGGTTGAAATATGACGTTGATTCAGCCTTGTAACGACATTGCACTAGCAACAGCAATGACAAATCGCATCCATCACGTTGATTCAAACTCATCTACCGTAACTGTCAATAAGCCGTTCCCTGTGTCTGTCTGCCCGTCTGCGTAATTAAGGTGCAAATCCCACAATATTTCACCGTGAAGCAATTCAAAGAGGAACATCAGCACGTAATAAATCTCAATAAAGAGCCCCGGTACAGTAAAGAGAAATAAATGCGTCGAGTGGAAACAAAATGGCGGGCCGGTTAATGGTCGCGTGACGCGGGCGCCCGTGGCCAATCTCTAATTCGGCTTTTAATTGAAATAAAGTGCATGGCCGGGCTCGGGACCGTTTTGGAAATTGTTACATTGTTTATTTTATTAGAGAGTCGAGAAAAAAAATCACTTTGAACTTGAACGTGATTCACGAGAGTCCAATTTCGATGCGAGCGGGACGCTTTCGACATCCTTGCGAAGACGCCAATCAGCGCCGAGGAAAATCGGACATGGCGGCCCGAGCGGGCGGTGTCGTTTGCACCTCATTTCCATAAATCCGTGACCGGTGGCCTAATCCATCCGCGTTTGCCGTTATTAAATCAATCGTGATTCTGTAAATCGATGAATTGTGCAAATTTATGTATTTTTCTGAACTTAAATTAAGAGACGCCTCTAAAAATAGCTGAAATATATGTATTTTTACAATGTTATGTCCAAAGTTAGAATTTATCTCGTCAAATACATATTAGATAGACCCAAATGTTATGTCGCATTTTCGGAAAGCATAGTTTCAGATTAGTTTTCTTCAGTCATTTGACCGAGAAAGACCTGTTTGAATATTTGATGTGTTGTGAGAAGTCTCCAATATTCGTTTTGCGTAGATATTTTTTTACGTGTCCCTTTAATATTGACCGAGACTTGTTCTTCGGAAGAACATTTGCGCAACTGTGTGCTGATTCAGTTTCACGCCAAATAAAACGCAATGTAGGCAACAATACATATTTGCGATGATTATAGAGACGCATTAATCAATGTCAAAGATTGTTCAAAAAATTTAAATCAGACAATATTGATTTGAAAAACGAGCCTAAAAATGGACGTCTCCGTGAAGTGGATGAAACAGTCCTTGAACGAAGCGGTTGAAAAAAATCCGACTCTTAGTGTTGAAGAATTATCATACCAAGCCGGTACTTCATGGTCGTCAAATCAAAGATGCCTGAAAAAAATGGGGAAGATTTAAAAAGAAGGCGTTTGGATCCCTAATGCGTTGACTGAGAGAAACAAACACATGAGGCACGGTATCTATGAGTAACTGAAGGAGAAAGAACAGTCGCAACATTTGGTTTGACAGATTTATTGCATCTAGCTCATTCTTCAGACCTGGCTCCATTCGATTATCAGCTTTTTCGCGCATTGGAGCATTATTTACAGGATTTTTTTTAAATCAGAGGATGAAATCGACCCTTTTAGACTATTTTGATTCTAAACCTGCAGAGTATTATAAAAAAAGGCATTTTAGATTTACCTAATGGATGGGAAAGGGTCATAAAAAATATTGGCAATTATTTTGTATAATCTTTGTTATGAAACACGACTTTTGTCTAATAAATAAATAAATTAATAAATTAATTAATCGGCTGAGGAGTGAAGGGCATGTTTTCAGTGCGCTAATGGAAGATCTACTTTTCTGTACCAATCGTAATCATTTAAATTTTGAAATATCTCCTTTTCTGGCATCGGAATTCAACAAATCCTATTAATATTAATATATAAAAACGACATATTACTTATTTTTAATGTTTTCTTTTTACTATTCATTTTTCAAATATATTATAGTCAGCCCTCTAATAACGTTTCCTCTAAACTACTTCTTTCTACAAAATGCTATTATTTTCGAGATCAAATTACATATTTCGTAAATATATAATAGATTTCCCAGCGAAATAAAGGTCTATGCTATCTATTTTGTAGAAAATAGTGATTGAGAGGAAACGTTATATGAGGGATGACTGTACATTCCCTATGTATTTCTAAAGTGCGTGTCCTCCCTCAGTCTGCGGCGGGACATCCCCGGGTCATTTACGCGTCATATTGATTAGTTAAAAATCCAAAATATCGACCAATCATGAATAACTATTTTTATTCTTAGTATAATCCATTTTTTTAAAGTTGAATTAAGGAATTCATCATTATCTTGACAAAAAACTAATGCAGTTGGACTGTGTACAGATGATAAAATGGTGAAGAGTGTTGGATGAGGCTAACGCTCTACAATAGGGCTATGATAAACGCACAAAATTATTTTAGTGATTTTCAATTTTTATAATAATCTTTTTAGGCATTTCCAATTAATGAAAATTTCATAAATAATTTGGCATAAATTCTATAGCTGTTAGAGTAAATATAATTCATGTACTTTGTGCAAAATCATGTGCACACGAATCAAGTAATCAACGCGGTGCGATTGACATTCATGAGGGAGATTTTAACCTGTGTTTATGAATAAGCCAGAGAGAATTAAATCTTAATAAATAAAATATTAAGTAATTATGATGATAAATCGGTGTAAACTGATAATTTTGCAGCCCCATGTACAGATGCATATTCGTGTTTAGCTATGCCACAGCGAAAGGGTTGTATATTAGGGTTATTTTAACAGTGCTTTCCGAAATTTTATTGGAACAAGTCGAATATTATGGGGAAAATGATTTTTGACTGTTATTTAATTATCTTATTGTGGCCAAAGTTGTTATTGATGTTTTTGCATTGAAATAAAAAATAAATAATTGTATTAACAACAGGATATGATATTATTCTTATGACTGAGCTTTTCGATTACTCAGAATCTCGTGTAATTGAAAGCATCTCTTTAATATCCCACGATCACTTCACACGTAGTGCACTGGGGCCATCGTATCCGCATTAGGAGATTTTGTAATCCGAACTACACACGTACAAGAAGCGTTCCCAAAATTAAACACTTTCCATCGTATATCGATTAACCCCCTCGATGCCGACTGTGTGGCGTTGAACTTGCAGACGAGAGCGAATGTCCACCGGCTCCCACAATCGGCGTGGACCGCAAGTGCGTTCCATTACAAAGCAATAAATTACATTTCCGTTAGTGTAATGAGTCAGTGAAGTAAGCCACAGTCCACTTTTGTGTCAAATAGTCCGACCGATTAATTTAGCAGGTCTCGTTCGCTGTGCATATGCCTTTAGAAATTTAATACGTCCAACACGTCTTGTTAATTTTAAAGAAATTACCTTATATTCGACCGTTAATGAGGTGATGAAAATTCCTAATGCGCATCATTAATTATGCAGTATGACACAAAACTGCATACGAAATCAATCTCGATCTAAATTATAGACGGGGGAAAAATAATTATTCAATTGGTCTTTCCTTTTTGAAAGTTCCCGCCTCGATTACACGTCGGACATTGATGAAATATATCATGCAGATATTACAAACGAAGAAAAATATTTAAATTAAATGAAAAAAAAGTGTTAAATATAGCTCATCCACACCATAAGCCAAATGACAGACCATCATCTCAACTGCCAGACAATCGGTCATGGTGATTGTCTATTCAAAATATTTTCATAACGCGATCAAATAAAGCGTTTCGCGCTAGAATTTTTTTTTCCAAGAATAACCCATTTAAATAACAATTTCTTGTTTATTTCCGCGGTAATACAAATATAAAGCGATAGTTTAGACGGGATGGATAATATGAAAATTGAACCGGCTGTTGAGTCAAATTGAACCTAACAGTTTGCTGCAACGCTAACTGTCTGCATGACAAATGACATGCAAGATAAAGAGGCGAATACAACCTTATATCAAATGTTGGAGACTTCAATAGCTTCACATTACACTGTATTTGATAAATCTCTTCACATGCTATGTAATTTATTTTTAACTAATTTATAAATTAATAAAAAAAGAAAATTTTATTCCTCGTGATTCCTAGAAAATAAAATCTTTGCAAAATCTTTCGAAACCACAACTGAAACGAATAAAAATCAGATTTTGATATTACCCATCGATCACAGGGGCTCAAAAACAACCGCGTCGTCAGAAGGGGTGGGATATCTCAGAGATCCCAAATATTTCAAGACAAGATATTGATGATTTCTTCATCAATGTATAAGAATAAAAATAATGATTTACGATATATTTCATAATTTGGTCGATATTTTGGATTTTTTAACACCGCAGACTGAGCTCTCGCTGCACGTGTCATTCGTACGTTTCACTCGCACTCGGCACATCGTACGTTGTCAACAAAAGCGAATATTGTTGTTATTGTTTTTTTATCGCAATTGCAAACAATAAAGGAGAATAATTATTTATAATATTTTTTCTTTAGACATTTTTAGATAAATACAAAAAGTTTATGACATAGGATTTATATTAAAAGAATTATCAAAGAAAAATCAAAAGCATTGTCAAATCAAAATTAAATACATTGAACCTAGCCGTGCTAGGTTCAATGTATTTAATATTATGTTTTTTAAAATCAAATTAAAAATGCGTAGTTCTAAGTGGCCATAACTAAACATAAATATATTATTTGTTTAATAGATAGAAATATAATTTGCATAATTATATATTTTCAACTCCATCGCTATCGTTCTATCATTTTTTTATCTCCTCCATGTAAAAACTCTCTGGTTTAATATTGAAAAATGTATGAAAGTTATTTTTAGCATTGCCCAGACCATGGAGATGCAAGTTTTTGTCATAAATTCTCAATAATTTGCTGAGAATCTGATTATATTGATACTTCATCAAGTTGTTCTAATTTTAATGTATTTTTTTATCTTTTAATTTTAATAGCTGGAACTAATATCAAATCTTTACTATTCTTCATTAAGTTTGACAATAGTTTTGTTGCACTCGTGTCGTTCGAGCTCTGATATAAAATATTAGCATTTATTGTCTGAAATGTTATTTGAAAGTTAATGGTTCAGATACTTTATCCTTACAAATAAAATAAAAATATTGACTTTCTTAAATATTCTCATATAATAATATAAAAAATATATTAGATAAATCTTATTTTTACTATTTGACGATGATTGAATGGTTTTACAGAAAAATTACAAAGCGCCATTCATTTATATAATATAAAGGTTTGATAAAGTTTCTAAAGATGCGGGGGCAATGTGTCACTCACACTTACATTCCCCCCTAGCCAGTGTCATAAAGAATTTCCAGAACTCGTAGATTTTCACCAGTAGGTTAATCTACTATAATGTTATCTACAATCATATTTAATATAATATTTAACATAATTCATATAACATGTGAGTATGAATAAAAACCTTTGACATATTATATTATCAGAATTTTCTCGATATCCAGATAAATATTGATGCAATAATTAATTTTGCATATATTTTGTAAACAATTCATATTATCTTATGATTATATATTTAAATAATGAATTAATAATAATATATTGATCATGGGAAATTCAGTTGTAAATATATAAAATAATGGACACTATAAAAGCTCTTAAGAGCTATTTAAATAACATTTGAATGCGCAAACAAAATGGCGGTGTTAAATTCATTTGTTTTATATAATAATATTAGCAGAAGATATTGAAACATAACCTAGAATATTGATTTGAGCTATTCATTATAAATAAAATTTGTGTATTTAATTGTGAAGAGTGGAGATATGCAAAGATATAATATGTTTTCAGGGGGTGCAACTGCAGAATCTCTTCAGAAGTCTTTTATGATTGACTTCCGGTTGGCACCTATATGTAATACATGTAGCTACTTTTACTGTATATTATTAAAAGTTTGTTGATAAAAAATATGACTATTTTTTCTCATTTATATAAAATTGATTTTATTTATAAATATAAGTATATTATATAATTAAAATTAATTTTCAAAGGTGGTCGTATCAATTGAATAATATTTAACCGAAATAAGGTAGAATTTTAGATTTTCACCGGCAAACGTTGGCCCGGCCATCACGAATTTGTTTTGCAAATCATCTCCTTTTTTCGCGCCCACATCTACTGCACGGCGTCGGATCTCCTTGCACGTTTGCGCACTCATTAGGATCATTAGAAAAAAGCACTCATCATAATGGTCATCACCGAAACTAAACTCATAATGATCCCAATATTCGTACGATCGATCTTCCGTTAATAAAGCGATGTACAGTTTCGTCCAGTAAGTAATGACCGCAAGATCAACGATCGCACCCGCGGAAAACACACGATTCACATGTTAATGATCTACGGATTTCGATCGCCGAAAAAATCATTATCGGCCGCCGAATTGGGAGAAGATGCACAAGAAGATGATCCACCGAAAAAAAGATTCGACCCGTGTGAAAGTTGCGCACTGGACTAATGGTCGATGATTTCTCTCGCGCGCGCGTCCAGTCATTGCAGTGTTCCAGTTTTCCAATTTTCACTCGATGCACAATGTCAATGTCTCGCCGCCATTAATTTGTAATTCATTCGGCTGATAATTTTCGGAATAATATTAATGTTTCGTGTGTTATTTTAAAGTGATAATATTAAATTGACAAGAGCCGCTCACGAAGAGTTCGAGTGCGGCACAGCATCTAGCGCCTGTACATAATTATATTCATTACGAACTGAAAGACTTTTAAATGTAATGGAAAGATCATTTAGAAAGTCCGCAATTATCTTCATCACTTTATAAATATATTTGTAATATAGAATTTGATCAAAATAAAATCAATGTGTAGAAAATATATTTAAATTAGGAATAGAAGGAATGGATTTATTTTGAATGATCTCATTTGGAAGAATGTGATCATTTTTTTAATATCGTAATATAAATTATATTAAACAATTAAAAACATCCATAGTTCCGCGGAATAATTAAATTGTGTTGATAAAAATATATCCTTTAAACATCCAATCCCTAACTTGATTGACCTGTGTTTAAAGTTGTACACTTTTTATTTTCTTAATCGATCTACATGGCTTATTAGTCAAAATTCTATAAATGATTTATTTTTCGGTACCCTTAATTATTATATATAGTTGGAGTGTTTGAGAATCACCGACACACTGTACTGAAATAAAACAAACAACTATCACAACTATTTTTTTTTGATAAAAGTTATTAAAAAAAATAATAGCAGTAAAAAAGCAGTAATACGTTAATTGGAGCGTGGTGTGACCGAGACGGAATATGTTAGTAGAGGACAGCAAGAAAACAAACGGTCGCTATCGCTTTAAAAAACCGAATCAATTATATTCCCACGACGTTAATCGTGTAACCAAGCATTTTTCAGCATTTTTCTCGCGATAAACTTGAACCTATAATTGAACTTAAATTTTGTCGGCACACCTAGGAGCTTCACAGTTAAAATTCCCCAAAAAAATGATACGATTTTTAAATCTCTATTATTTTAATCCAATTATTACGCTGTATAAGTCATCTTGAATCCCAAGACACGATAAGAAGACAACTTAAAGTATAAGTAAAACGTTATTACCACTCTGACTATTTTAAAAAATGGAAAATCGCTAAATTTAAATGATTTTCAAAGCTAATTGAGACGCAGTCAACCCTCTTATAGCGCCCTTCATATATTTTAAATGATCTTGTACAATTTTTAGTTATATTTTGTTGTCAGTCAAAGAGCATTGACATTTATTCGTAAGGGCAATGTATTACATATTTATAAAATATGTAATTTGACCTTGAAAATTTTGCGATTTGTAGAAATCGGCACTTTGGGACGGAAAGTCACACGCGCCGTTCTATAGCAGAGAGCGCTATAGGAGGATTAACCTTTCTATTCTTCAATATGGGGGGAAAAAACACAAGTATGTAATTATTTTAATTGCTATATGTGAGTTGATTTTTATATATTAAAAGAACCCAAATGTAATGTCGTATTTTCTTAATGAAACTCAAACTCATATTTCTAATCATTTATTAAACTTAAATTATACAAAATTTAAACCATTATTTTCTATGACCTTCTGCCATCAATTAGGTAAATCGAAAATGCACATAGTAAAGGAACAAATAAATTATAAAACTCTGCAGATTTAAAATCGAAAAAGTCTGAAAGGGCCGATTTTATTTCATCTTCTGATTTAATTTTTTTTTCTCGTAAATAATGCTCCAATGAGCGAAAAAGGTGATAATCGGACGAAGCCAGGTCAGGATAATACGCTGGATGCAATAAAGCTGTCAAACCTTAGACATTTTCTGATGTTTAATGCGTCTCTATAATCATCGCAAATATGTATTGTTGCCTTCGTTGCGTTTTATTTGGCGTGAAACTGAAACAGCACACAGTTGCGCAAATGTTCTTCCGAGGGACACGTCTCGGTCATTATTAAAGGGACATGTAAAAAAAATCGGAGATTGGAGACTTCTCACGACAAACAAAATATTCAAACACGTCTTTCTCAGTCAAAGGACTGTAGAAAACTAATCGGCATTTTCTGTGGCATATATAGAGTCGCTGGACCAGCGAGGATTATATTTCACTGGAGCATATACTGCGCCGTTGGTCCTTATACGGATACTAATACATAAATAGAGCGCAGCGATGGTCTAAAATAATTTGATCGCCGGCATTCTTCGTTACATTTGCTATCCCAATCTTCCACATGAGTTTTACAATATTTAATTAATTGCGTTTGCTTATCGTCGTGTGCAAATCTTTTGTTTTA
>JAGXCT010034029.1:0-30128 GCA_022495035.1 Philopotamus ludificatus
GAAAGGGGAGCCCTCACGTCACGTGTGAGACTCAGGTTCCTTTGGCCTCAACTACAATGCGAGAGTTTGGTAAGGCCCATGCCCTCTGCGAGTGAGAGCCTTGGGGCTGGCAAATGATGGCTTGACGTAACATGCATATTATTTAGATAATGTATGTTAACTGCGACTGACCTGTGTTAGTAATTGGATAGGTGTCCGTCAAAAATGAATTTAGGAAATTTTTTATAAGACTAGACAGAGGGTATGTGAGAGGAAGACCTCCTCATATTAATAAAAATATATATGTGGGTAGTTTGACGCGAATTTGACGCCTTTGTTGAATAAATAATTATAAACAAATAATATCAATTTCAATCCCACTGAAATGAAAAAATATTAAAATTTACCAGTGCCGTGGTTTGACACTGAGGGGAATGTAAGTGTGAGAGACTCACTCCTCTTGCATCTTTAGAATCTTTATATGGGTGAATGGTGTTCTGGAATCAGTCAAATAAATAAATAATAACAATACAATAGCTTAGTCATATATTTTATTCTGATTTTTCGATTGTTTGATTAAAAAATATGTGGATTTTTTTTAATTTGATTGGTTGAATAAGATAATTTGTAACATTTTCTTGACGTATCTTGACAATGATAGCCAAACATAAAGATAAAATATTTTCATAAGGCAATAAATTCACATGGTTCAGGATTTAAATAAAATTTAACCTAGAGAAATATATTAATTAGCGAAAAATCACTCTCTTTCAAATGTTTAATATCGCAAGTAATCCAATTTTTATTTCATGGATTTAATCGATACGTTTTAAATAATATGCATAATACGTTATGCAAGGCGAATAAATATTTTATTGTAGCTAAAAACTCAATTTTCCGAGTTTGCTATGTGTAACACTGGCGAGACGGTGTCATAAGCCTCATATGTCGTTCAATTGGCTGTTACGTTGGTAGGCCTGTCAAACCGATTCGAATATAGAGCCGCCATGTTGTTTCAAACGTCAACCGATACTATACATCATTATTTATATAAATAAATACATATATATGTATTTGCATTGTGTATCATAAAATTTGAAGCATAATGAAATATGAAAATGGCGATTGCGAATTATTGAATAAACTGCCCTGATTTACGCAATGGCGACTAACGAAGCGTTAAACCCGAGCACGTAGGAGGGGTTTTACTATCTCTATATATATGGAGAGAAATTATAGTTATCAATTTATTGTCGATTGGTGAATTGCGATTGATTTATTTGAGTGAAAATAGCACAATGCTAGCTAAATTTTGTATACTGATCACATTTCCGTGTCTCTTCGCCATAAGGGACAATGGACCTCAGACCTTCAACGGAAATTCAAATAGCAATAACAATAATAATAATAGAGGGTATTATTATTCGCGGTATCCTTATAGCGCTTTGAAGAAGTCAGAGACGGAGGGACCAAGGGATTTGTCGGTTTCTAGTACATCTAATAAGGAGAAAGGTTCGGATGCGGCTCAGAAACGTCAACAGGAGCAGCAGAAGAAGGCTGGCGAGAATCGAGCGAGGGACGTGAGCTTGAACAGCCATCAGTATCCAATCAACTTGTCCACCAATCTGAACGTGGACAGCTCCAAATCACCGCATCAGACGCTGTACCATGACATAACCAGGATGGACAACGATTTTCATCGCTACGACCATCCATCGTTCCAAGCTGCCGTGGACGATCCGTATGTCAGCAGACATGACTGACAGCCGAGTGCAATGCAATTCTTGACAAGTGCATATCCGTGCAATTGTGCTGTCAACTCCTTTCATTCGCTAATCACCAAGAGTTGACCTAAATTCCTTATATATAGAGTATTAAAAAAAAAATATATTAATCTAAGAATTTATACAGTTTTTAATCTATGATGTATTTTGAATTATTTTGAATAAATAAATATTAGAATAATGCGTATATTTTTATTATTTGGCTCAAATACAATAAAACGACAATTCGGCGCCGATGAAATCGGAGTCGACAAAACCGCGCCGACATTTCCGCGCATTCATACGTCATCTTCAGCGCCATATATATGGCGTAGCAATGCAAAATATGAATACGACGTGTTGAGAATCTGAAAAATGGAATAAATGAATCATTTAATAATAATTCAATATATTTTTTTATACGCACAGACGCAAAACTATTCAGATTTAGTTTAAACATCTTTCCAACGGTGACTATTATAGGTATTTTCACTCTTTCCATAAAAAATATCATAATTTTCTTGAATTGGGGCGTACAGTCCATCCAATTCATGTTGTAAATGGATTCTGTTAAGAGTTCGCTCTGAAATAATTTAGAATGATTCAATTACTATGATAGATAGTCATAGAAATGACGAATATGTTTGTTATTATATAGAAAATACCTTTGTCATGATTTCATTTCCGAACCAGCAAAACATGAATATTTCAGAGAGCATTGTCGTTAGATAAGATCCCAATGCCACCAATTTCATTGGCTGGGTTGTTGGATTTATCTGCAATCATTAACATCAGATATGGAGATTTTGTAATCGATTTTAGAGGTCAGTATTATGTATCTGTTTTTTTTTATTTAAAATTTGTCGCGTTAAAATTTTAATCGCGACAATTCAGCGCGATACAAATCGACGCCGACGATTGCGCGCAATATAAACTCAAACCATGTCAGGATTAAATTATGACGCATTTGAAATGCACCCATAATTTAATTAATTTCAGGAATCCTGAAACATACACATCGCTATCGATGTAATAAATATATGTAGATGTTTATCGAACAAATGCAACTAATTTATCTAAAAGATTGATAATAGATTATTTATTAGGGGAATCACATTTGCGTCACAGACATGACGTATTTTCAGGCATGTTTGTGTAATGGATTATGTACAATGAAATTAATTATAATCGCAAAATTTAGTCATCGATCGATTGTAGTCTTTCTAAAATACTACTGATGCCACTGACATGTTTCAGCTAGATTAAGAAGCACAGTACTTAATATGTACTTACAATTACGAGCTGGATTCCACTGCAGCAGATGACGACGCCACTTACGAGATACTGAAAAAAGACAGCGACGTCGAACATATCTTCAATTTCTTTGATATACCTAAAGACATTCATTAAATATGAATATATGGTTCTTGGGAGTCCCTGGGCATACCATTTACAGAGGCGCGCTGTCCATATGGCCAGATTGTGCGGCGCACACAGGCGCCGGATATTTAGGTGCACCAAGAGGGAAATATTTTAAAATATAAAATAGTAATATATTAAATTTAATTTCATTTTTTAAAATCGACATTAAATAATATATAACGATAATAGCCCGTAGTTCGTCGTAGCACACCATACGCACCGCGGGGCTAATTAAAGTTCTGCACACAGGCGCCGGAGACTCATTCTAAGCTGAATTTAATTTCTATTTAAAAAAAGATACTAAAACTATGTAAACGCGGTCTAAATAATGGTATATTAAGAGGTGTCAATAATCTTGTCCAGGAACTCTATGTTTTATTAAAGATCACGTAAATAACTCACTGAAGTATTGTTCTATGATGGACGATGGCGTTTTTTAAATTTTGTATAGATGTATCGATGCTGCTTTCGGGCTTTTTCTCCTCATCTGGCCAAAAATGTGCGAGACGATTGAGCTCTGCCCATTTTTCTCTTCGTCTCAGATATTGATCTGAGTTTCACAGAATTTATACATACGCGTAATTATAATTTTTCGCTGTCCCTCTGCACAGTTATAGCGCTTTTCGGCACAATGCTCACTCGCATTGTAATTTATTGAGATTTTGCCGGCGCTCTGAGTGGTTGGACAGCTTCAAAAAAAAAAAAATATAAGGAAAAAATAATAATATAGAAATAGATAAAAAAAAAACTATGTAAAACAAAATAATAAAATGTTACAGCATGAAATAAAGCATAAAATATTATAAAAAATAGATAAAGATTGACAGCGCAGCCAGACATAGCTGGGCAGGCGGAAGCTATTAAGAGTATTACATTCAATATAAGGAGAGGGAAAATAAAAAAAATAAAAAAAAGCATAAGAGGAGAACAAAGCAAAAGGGTTGTTAAAAGTTAAAGTTTCTGTTTTTTAATTTTTTTTTATATTTTTGAATTTTGAAGGTTGTTGAAAAAAGGAGTGGCATATATTTCAAGGTTTTATAAGAGGAGGATTTTTAGATCTTTGTGTATCCTGTGTTGCGAATAAACAAAGTTGCGTTTGTAATTGTGCATAGTGTAATATTTATTTTCTTCTGAAGTTTGTTTATATGTGTAGGATGCGTTGTGCCCCAGATCTGGGAAGCATATAGAATTTGAGGACGGATGATGTTGGGTATAAATAAGTGTTTTAATTTGAAGGAAAGGATACTATTTTTGTCTATTTGCAGACGAAGAAGCGCGTTACTAGAGTTGATTTTCTTATTATCTGATTCTACATGTGGTCTCCATGGGAGCTTTTTATCGAAAGTGACCTCGAAGTACTTAAATTCAGAATTCTACGGAAAAAGGATATATTTATTTTAACATTTGGCGGAATTGATATTCTTTTTAATGAAAAAATATTGGCTCTGTGTCTTAGAGGTGTGGGTTGACTGAATGACCCATTTGTCACAATTCACTTTGGAAGTTTGTTTAAATATAACTGCAACGTTTTATGTATGAGGTTGGGGCTCTACCGCGGCTGATTATGGTGAAAAGCCGTCGGCGTAAAGCGCCAAGAGGGTACTATTTCTATCTTTGGAGTCGGATATCACCGTATAGATCGAGAACAAAAGTGGGGAGAGATTCGATCCGAGGGACTCCAGCCGTAATCAGACGAGATGGAGGAGAAGTTAGACTCTAATTTTACTTTGAAGGATAAGATTTTTTAAAAAATGATTGAATCAATTTTATATGTATGGAAGGGATAAATCCAGCCGAGATGAGTTTAAAATTAGGACTGTCGCGCCAGACCTTGTCAAAGGCACGAGTGATATCTAAAAAAATTGCACCGGAAGAATGTTTTATATTAAGACCTTTTCCAATAAATTCCGAAACGCGAAGAAGCTGATGACAAGTGGAGTGACCCGGTCGAAAGCCGTGTTGTTCGTCAGGAAGTGCCTTGAGGTCTGAAGTTACTTTTTCTCCTCATCGATGAGACTGTTCAAAGAATTGTTCAAACATTCTAATTGTGCGACTGAAATTTAATTTAAAAAAAATAATTAGGGCATTGAAGATGTCGATGCCACCCTCTAAGTAATTTATAGAAATGGGTAAACAAGAAGTAAGATCCACTCTCTTCATCGCATGATATTTATTCTTGAAATTGATGGAAGTATCGAAGCATTTTTTTACTTCCTCGCTGTTTTAAGAAGTCAAGATTTGTCAGATTACCAATGTATTCTTCTTCTTCGTGTGCCTTCTCCGTTTTTAGACTATGCAATCTACTTGTCTTTGTCTTTTCTATGAATAAGTGTCTATTTTTCATGAGCTGAACCAATTCTGGATCTCCCAATCTGGTTCAGTTATGAATATTGCATGGCCACAACAGTTTCTTTCTTCTCAACTACCGTTTACCTTCTTCAAATAACTCAATTGAACATTTTTTATGAGGTTTAGAAGATCCCGCTCCACGTGAAGAAGTTGTCTAGTTTTTGCAAATTAGACAATGCCGCAATGAAAAAAACTAGAAACCTAGACAGAAATAGATGAATTTATAGAGAAAAGACCAAAACCAGTAAATCTCCTACATCCGAAAGTGGATAAGACACCTGAAGAAAAAGAATAGTGGACAGATTGTCTTGGAGATTGCTGACAGGGAAATCTCTACAAGCAGCATTTCTCTGGTCTTCTTCTAATCGTCGCACCGTAGACCAGCCATCTTTCAAGGGATTTCGTAGACGTTGTCTAGATGTAAGCAAAAAATCACTGAATTCTGACCTACTCATCGCTATTCCTTGAGACATACAGAATATAATAATCTTGATGTAGCTATTACTGGATTAAAATGGGAAAAAATTCTTGGGGAAAAAAATGGAGAATGTGGAAAGAATTTTGGAGCAAAAATAAGACTGATAGGATGCATCTGTATTCGTCGGAAATAGCTACCTACGACTTTCGATAATAAAAGAATATGAAAAAGGCACGTTATACTAAAATTGTGAAGATAAATACAGAATAGCAGAAGAAGCTAAATGCTAAATTATTTCAAGAAATACTCCGTAGATTAGGGAATATGGGAAAAAAATATTGATGATTAAAAAATAAAGAGTTACGGAATCTTAGACCCAATTATAATAGATTACAGTCAACCCTCATATAGCGCTCTCTGTTATAGAGAAGCGTGTGCGATAGTCTGTCCCATAACGCTAAATTGTCAAGGTCAAATTACATATTTCGTAAATGTGCAATATATTGGCTAGCGAAACAAAAGTCAAATAAAAGACACCGAAAATATATAAGGTTATTTAAAATGTGGCAATGTAAGAATATATGACGCGTAAATTAAGTTTCACTCGCACTCGGCACATTGTACCGGATGCGAGCAAAAAAAATCACGCGCGTGCCAACAGCAGCAAATATTTTTGTTTTAGTTTGGGGTCGCTAATAGACCTCATTGGCACGGCTAGGTTAATTTAAAAAATACTAAAACCTAACACCAAATTATGTAAGGATGCCTTGTCTCCTATAGCGTGGTTCCTACCACGGTTTTATAAAAGGGTTGATTGTATTTGTTCACGTCTTATTCATCCTTCAGTTGAAGTAAATTACTAGCTTCTTCGTCTAGAAGGTCAAGTTCATAGCCGAAAAGTTCGACCTACCGAAGTAGTAGTTCTAAAGCAAGGGCTATAGATAGATTCAGCTACTCTCTCAGTATTTTTTAATCATTTACAATTGATCTTGACACAAATTACGGCATCAACAACACCATTAGCGATTATGAATTAATTATTAAATACATATAATGCTTACTAGCTTGTGACATGAAACCTGGCATCAGGGTATCCATGGAGGAATTTATGATTGCTAATCCTGATAACGACACAACTTGCGATAGATAAATTAATACATATACCAATGTCACTTTCATATCAACATATGGATAATTAACGGGACACGGAAGTCTTCCAGCACCATCGAACAATGGAAACAATAGGAAACCTTAAAATATGTGACAACAATTAATAATATTTAAATTGAATTGAATAATAAAATATTAATTTTACATATTAGCGTAAAAACTGATATCAGGAAGAAGCACTTTGCCGTAGTTCTAGCTATATTGATTCTGGCTTGAATCAAATTGGCTTGTATCTCATTTTTAGGCAAGAATTCGTTGCATTGCATCAATGCAATCAGCGCAATTAATTTCTTTCGCTTGGCGATGACATTGAATGCCTTACAGACCATCGATAATGTCGTAAACATGAGGGTCGAGCTGAAAAACAATATATTTAAATATTTTTTTTAATGATATATTGGAGATATTATACTTTTCTGATATGGCGATCACGTCTCCGATGATATCATAAGCATCAACCAGTTGACCAAAGACTAATGTTAGCATAATGATCAAAACAATTATTGTATGAGACCAATGTGTGAATAAGGAGCCGAAAGAATTTCCTTTCACTATAGGCCACATCCCCCAATATCCCAAAATTAAGGCATTAAACGATACAAAGTGGATAGGTTGCGTATACTTCGTCATATTTTCGAATGTCGAATGATACATGTTTCATCGTCTTATATTAATATAGTATTAATGAGCATGAATTCTTAATAATGGCAAATTATCGGGTCGAAGACGTGATTGACGGTGATATCATTATTTTCTGAACGATTGACATGTGTTGTATGTGATTAATAGGAATATGTGGACGAGTGGTGTAAGAATACACGTGCGCTGAAAATTACATCCAATTTGGTTACACTCTATTTAATAATAAAAAAAAAATTAGGCTGAAAAAATAATTTAGAACGGAAGCGGAAAAAATAATCATTATTTTCGATGTAGTCTGATTTTATCTGATATGATCGTGTTAGGAAATATGTCGAAATAAATTTGCATTGAAACGTATGGCAACACAACACTGAAAATTATAATTAAAATTAGATACTTACACATACAGTATATATGAGGTGACCATTTATTTTTCACCCTAAAACGGGAAATTTACAAATTTTTAGGACCAATTTTAGCATCAATTAGGTTTTAAATAAATAAATGGCCTGTCAGTCATTTGATAACTATTTAGTGTAGTGAACGTTACAGTGGTGTTGATGAGTCTTTAAAAGATGAACCAAGGGCGGGTCGCCCTTCCAACTTCTATGACGACATTTTAAACGAGATATTGGAACAAAATCCACGTCAAACGACAGGGGAGTTGACAGATCGACACAATACGTCATAATCTACAGTTTATCGCCACCTGGAAAATTTGGGAAAAGTCAGTAAGTTAGGTATATGGGTACTGTAGCGGTTATTTCACCACGCGCGAGATGATTACCCGTGTGATGTAAATTTAAACCCCCTAGCGGGATTTAGTGGCATCATCGATGATCACTAGCGCCACGATGCCAAGGCGTCCGAAGCGGCCGACCCCTGTCTCTCTGCCTCCGGGGGTCGTAACTTTAAGACGTTTCCGCATTTCTCTCCGGTAAAATGTAACCGCCACCGTGACGACTCTGGATATTTCCTCTCGTCTTCCCGTGGCAATCCTCATCGACAACGTATTATTTTTATTGTATTTATTTACAATTCGGTACAAAATGTACCGACGGTATGCATTTCTATCACCGGCGAGAGTAAGGCTCACCATGGTACGAGTCACGAACTGTCCTATTTTTTCTGAATTTTTAACTCCAATTTTCGTACCTTTACAGTACCATATAATCTCTGTGACCGAAATAAGGTATACCGAATATCTATTGCTACAACTCTCCTCTCACGGCAAAAAACGAGCCTTTATTGAACAGGACAATAACGGGAGATGAAAAATGTATATTGACTGCAAAAGACAATGGTTGGATAAGGATCAATCACCCCAACGGGACCCTAAAGCCAATATTCATGGCAAGAAAACTTTATTGTGTGTATGGTGGGATCGTAGAGGAATAATCCACCACGAGTTGGTGAAGCGCAACGAAACGATTACTGCCGATACATACGTTCAGCAGCTGCAAAGAGTTCATGAAAAACAACTGGAAAGGGGTCTCTGCATTCGTCAATCGGAAAGGCGGTATACTGTTACACGATAACGCCACACCACACACGCCAAAATGACGCAGGAAAAACATCTGGAGTTCAATTGGTCTGTTTTGTCACATCTACCCTACTTCCCTATCAGACTACCACCTTTTTTGTTCCATACAGAAATGTTTGAATGTGAGCTGTCATTAATGATGAGCAAGTCAATCAGGGCTAGATACTTTCTTCAGTTCAATCCCACCAAATTGTATGAGGGGGGGATCGATAAGTTTGCCAGCAATATGGGAGATGGTTATATTTAACAGTGGTGAATACAGAATAGATAAATATAATTTTGTAAAATCTGTAATATTTAGCGTTTATTTCCAAACCATATACAGGCGGACCTCGACTTTCGCACATGATTGTGAAAATAAATCGAATAACCCAATAAACATTGAATTGTTTAATAACTATAGTGTTTTATTTATATGGAAGTTGTATATCATTCTAGCTACATATGGATTAAAGAGTTAGTTTAATATTTTGTAAAAAAGATTGGTCTCAAACATAAATAAATCAAGTTTTATTAACCTCAGACCGGATGACTTTTTTAGCATGTTTATTGGATCCTTTTTCTTTTCATCATCGGTGTCAAAAAATAACGATTGGGTCTCGATGGGCCAAATGCCACTAAATATTTAAAATATTTTATCTCCATAATTTCATCCCATAATAAAAGGGAAAAGGAATACGAACATCCTTCTGATTAGCCAATTAAAGAAATAAATTAATTACTGAGTTCCCTGACGTAATTAGATTAAAAGTTTAATCGATTATATCGAACTCATACGATTAATATAATTACGTATCTCTAGGTATAAATATGAGCATTGAAGAAAACGCATATTCGTTTATAATTTCAATTTATTAATAAAAAAACAGGAATGAACACGTGAAAATAAGGAGTTTATGTTATATTTATATTTTATTCAGTATATTTAGCGTTGATTTTAAATAATAATAAAATTCTTGGCCCGATTTCTTAAAATTTACTTTGATAAAAGCAGAAACAGAGCACTTTGTTTCGAGGGCAAATTGTCTTTAAGTAATTAATTCCGTCTTTTTTTTAAATAGCTACGGTGGTGTAGTATCAATCGGAAAACGGGACATTTCGGCGTCGCGAAGCTGTGCCTGGAAACAACGGGCCAGGCTAGCAAAAAACGGGACGGTCCCGTTCAAAACGGGTCGTATGGTCAGCTTAAGTAAATATGAATTATTAAAGCAATAAAGAATAAAAGTATATATCTTTGCATAACGTATAATTATATATAATGTATAAAAAAGTTTTAATGATTACAAATGGATTGGGGGGTGGTGATTATATCAAATAAAAAATTCATGTATTATAAAGATATATAATTATATTAACAAATCTTGGATATGTACAACAGTTATGGTTAAATAAAATAGGAAACTAATAAAATGTACTATCTATATAATAAATGTATTAAAAAATATTTCTACCATTTTCGTGATATTTTAAATTACACCAATATTAAAAAAAGGAGATAATTATCAATTACAGACAAGAAATTGGGAACTATTCGGACCTGCCAAGGTGTTCGAGATGATTCTCCATGAATACATGTTTAACCATAATAGGTGTAGAATTAACAATGAGAAACATGGATTTCGGCCTCGATTTTCAACGACCAAGTCAAAGTCATCAATAATGCCAATGAAAAAGCGTATCAGTAATCAAGCATTGTTTTATAATAAAATAAATAATATAAATATGTGAAGAGTAAAATAAGAAAAAAAAGGAAAGTAATAAAAAGTAAAATGTTCAAAAAAAAATTAATAAGATAATAAATAAGATTAAATAAACAAGATATTGAAAAAAAATTCGGAAAAACTAAGAACAGTTCAATTCAAACAATCGACAGTTCAATAAAGCAAGATTTCTAAAAAAAGTACACGATTCTCCCAGAATTTCCGCTCGACGCGTCCTAGCTCCGCCCATAGTAGTGCGATTTCAGAAATTCTGACAGACAAAATTTGAATGTAAATTCGGGATCTACCCGCCCGTAGTAGTTTCATCTCGATCTCGATTTCCTTGGCGTGACTGGTAACAATAATTTTTATAAATAATCGCAATCTCGCAAAAGTTTGAAAGCAGTTCGACGCAAAAGTTCTAAATCAACATGGATATTCAGTCACATTGTCTAAAATCTGAAATTCCCTTAACAATCTACAGAGATTTCTAAAAAAATACACGATTCTCCCAGAATTTCAGCTCGACGCGTCCTAGCTTCGCCCACAGTGCGATTTCAGAAAATCTGACAGACAAAATTTGAATGTAAATTTGGGATCTACCCGCCCGTAGTAGTTTCATCTTGATCTCGATTTCCTTGGCGTGACTGGTGACAATAATTTTTATAAATAATCGCAATCTCGCAAAAGTTTGAAAGCAGTTCGACGCAAAAGTTCTAAATTAACATGGATATTCAGTCACATTGTCTAAAATCTGAAATACCCCTAGCAAACTACGGAGATTTCTAAAAAATTACACGATTCTCCCAGAATTTCCGCTCGACGCGTCTTAGCTCCGCCCACAGTGCGATTTCAGAAATTCTGACAGACAAAATTTGAATGTAAATTCGGGATCTACCGCCCGTAGAAGTTTCATCTCGGATCTCGATTTCCTTGGCGTGACTGGTGACAATAATTTTTATAAATAATCGCAATTTCGCAAAAGCTTGAAAGCAGTTCGACGCAAAAGTTGTAAATTAGTATGGATGATTAGTCACATTGTCGAAAATCGGAAATTCCCTGAACAAACTACGCCGATTTCTAAAAAAATGACAATAATTTATATAAATTTTTGCGATTTCACAAAAGTCCCTCACAGATTTGCATTACACTGCGGTTTTGATGAACTACATGATTGTTTTATTCAAGTTCTAGGTCTGTATAATTTAAAATGATTTAATTCTCATTTATATATATTCGCTCCTTATTTTAATAAATAATCTTACTAAATTTAAAATATAATAAGGAACTGGTAATAATCTCGTAATTAGCTGGAATACTTAAATTTGGTGTCTACATAAATACATTGCAACCTGCCCATTTCAATTGTGTAGGAACTGAATTAGATACGTAATTTGTGGGAAAACGTATCTCATAGTTAATATCTAATAATAATAACTTAATTTTTAACACTGCTGTTGATTTGTAAAAGTTGCATATGATTTGTTAAAAGTTGTATTTAATTTGTAAAACGTTGCATTTTATTTGCAAACGAGTGTATTTGACGTGAACAAAACTATATCAACCTTAAATGCAATGTTATAATTGATTTATATCTTTTCGATCATATGTACTTAATTATTTGTTGTGATTCGCTTAATAAAGGAGCCACCTGTTTGAATTGTGTTTAACTTCCTTCTTTAATGGTTTTGCTTTATTATACCTCATTTTATAATTTAATTGCGACATCTATGATTATATGTAAATATATTTTTAACACTTCTTATCCTTGTACTATATAGATGTCGTTAGCCGCTCTCATCATATCCCTAAGTTTCCTAATATTTTTTTATTTTTATTTGTATATTAAATTATATTAAAATAATTATTTAATCATTTATATGTTAACTGATGGCTAATTAAAAAAGATACAAATTAAATACATTATTATTATTGCAATACGAATTACTCAGAATATTTAGAAGTTTATACTATTGCCCTCGTTAATTATGTTTAATAACTGATTTCTATTAGTTTCAGTGTTAACTGTGAAGTGTCTGAAAATGCTAACGGCGCCTTGGTACAAACTTGATTCAGCATTCGTTGATCGAAAATTGAAAAGCCGAGCGCTAATGGCGAAAACGTGAACTCCTCCGAAACCAATTATGTCGTTATTTGGCTAGAAGAGCCACGCCAGGAGACCCGGGGCACAAAATTAAAATTCAGGGCGGGAGGCCCTCGGGGAGGGCCGTCCTCGCCCCGGCTCTCTCGCCGAGGGGACACCGGGGGTAATTAAGCAATAAATCTAGCGAGAAACACTTTAAGCCGGAGCGGAAGCGTTTAAGGCGAAAAAACTTGTGACTAATGGCGGCCGTTGTGGGCTTGTTAAAAAACCAAGACGGGACTTTGGACCGGGACCAGCTGCCCCCCGCGACTGGTATACGCGGTGCGAAAGAAATTTGCGAAAATTTACGGCCAGGATCTGGATTTTTACAGGAGCACAAGATTGATGGTTGTGCATAGAGATTCGGGACGTGACTCGTCGACTTGGACCAATACAACAAAAAAAACATGGGACATAGCTATACCTACAACCGATGTACATAATTATATTATCCCTTATTTTTTCTATTAACAATATCATGATATTGTTGTTGAGTTGACGAAAATGGAAGAAAGAATTCTGAAGAACTGCTTAAATGTTCTGCTTGTTGTTTTCTTCGATTTCAACGTCATAGTGTAACGTGGTGTCTTGTCTTCAGTTCGTAGGATCAAGTTATGCGACTTCTACTTGTAGCAATCTGATGAAAACGTCCGGATTTCTGGCGATAATGGTTCATTATGACGCCTTAGCTTCTGTATTCGACGGATATAACACTCTGCGACCTCTTACTGTTCTTAAAGATGAAAAAAAAGACTTGAAATGGCCCGTCCATCTCTCATTCTTGTGAGATTTATTAATTTATTTAAATTGGTCGCTACCATTCGCTTGTTTCTTCCCTCCGAACAAAGTAGAGGGCTTAGAATCTCACCCCCTTGTCTTTTAATATCAAGACATAAATAATAAAGCAATTAAAAACATTTCATTAGGACGGCTATTAGCATTTTTTTTCTCGTACATCTGGCGAATGTATAATCGGCAAGGGTGGCGAGATTCGGCTCTGGTGAATTATGGCCCGGATCTAATTAATCTCGATTTGTCAATTAAAATGGTCGGGGGATGGCGGCCTCCGATGCGAATAAAATAATACTTAAATGTCACCCCCGTATTTAAAAAATAAATAATTAAAAAAAAGCACCAAAATTTTATTCGCTCCTGTCATAACCACTCGTCCGCTAAAAAATAATAAATGGCCGACATTATGACACGAAATGTGGTGTCTTACAACTTGAGCGTCTTCTAAATTAGAGCCATTAGTGGCCCTGGATGGGGGATATTAAAAAAAAAAACTAGGCCTTAAAAAAATATATTAATATTAATGTTGATTGTTACAACAAAGTTTTGCACGACTTGCACGGGGATGAAACGCGGGGTGGTTGATTTTACCTGTGCCCAACACACACGAGCGGTTGGTTGGATCTCCTTTATCTTCTTGCAGACGACAGAGGACTTAGGCAAGTTTGTCGACAAAGGGAGCCGACGACAAATGCCCCGAGCGATTCGTGTATGTAAGACCCAGAATCTTGAAATCTCAGGGTACTTTAAAATGAGGCGATATAGCCTGGCCCGCATATATTAATAAAATTATATTAATTAAATATTTAAAAAACCTACATTAGATGATCTTAGCAGACTGATACACATCTCGAAGGGTGTGGACATGATCATTTTTCATTCAAGACGATACCTTTCAAATACCTCATTGATTCAACAGTCGGGAGAGGTGCTAGGGAGCTACAGCATGTCTCTAACGATTATTAGCTTATTCAAGTTTTCTTGTTTTTTACATGCAGAAAGAAAGAGATAATTTATATTTGCAATCCATATGATTCTCTAATGATGGTACACGTCTTCAAAGTGTATAAGCTGGAAAATGAACAAAGTTATTAACCTAGCTGTGCCGATGGGGTCTATGATGGACCCCAAGTTTTTAATTTATCTTTAATATCTATTTTAATATAAATCCTATATGTCACAAACGATTTGTATTTGTCTAAAAAAAGTATATAAATTAAATACTATAAATAGGCAGTGTCTGCAATTGCAAAAAAAAACAATATTCGCTGTTGTTGCTATGCGCGTGATGTTTTTTCTCGCTTACATTCGGTACGATGTATCGAGTGCGAATGAAATACGGCGAGACATCGCCAAAAGCGTTTTCATTTACGCGTCATATTGACTATTTTTAATCTTAGAAAAATTTAATTTAAAAAAAATGTCAAGATCTTGACTTGAAATGCTTGGGGTCCCTGAGAGACCCCTTTCGGACGACGCAATTGTTTTCATGCCACCGTGACGGATGGGTTAACTCAATCTCCTTTAAAATAGCTGTAATATTAAAATAAAACCTACAGTATTCCGTATGTTTCTCCATTTCACTCACTGAATCACTAACTTAATTTTTCTGAGGATTTGCAGTAGAATTAAGACGAATAAAATATGGCTTGAAGGGAATGATATCTGAAGAATCAAAGATCGTTGGAATATGATAACGACGATCTCCATGGAAATGAAGCAGATCTTCAATCTTTAATCATTAATATACCATATCTTATTCGCTAAAGCCGACTTGAAATTGATGAATCTAAGGTCAAACTGATGACATTTTGGAGGGCGTTGAATATCTTAAACGGATTAAAATCGGACTATAAGTACGTATATCATTGAAAATGCTGAATGTTGGGATGTAGATGTTGATATGTGACTTCACTTCAACATTTGTAACTTTATTTATATTTTTACACATCTTCCATTAAGTCTTCTAGTAGCTTGATCTGAGTTTCTACGCCTTTAATATGCATTAGGACTAGTTTCAGGTCACATACACCAAATCGAAGTCAAGGTTGATCTACTTAAATGAGCATTGATTGGATTAAACTATATTAAATCAATAAATTATGCTTATGCTTAATACCTGAGTGCGTACATCAGTTCTTATGTGTGATCTGTAATTCTGTAGGGATGGGAGACATGGACGCTGTTGGTAGCTAACTACAACTGGCTGGAAGCGCTTGAAATGTGGTGCTACTGAAAAAAGTTAAGGATTCTATGGATGGAATACGTCATAAATCTTCTAGACATCATTCGTGGAACAAAGTATCGTCTTTTATAGAATGAAATGTTGAAGAAAAACGGTGGTCATGAAGACGAAGTTGATAAAGATTTATATCATCTTGTATACAGATCGATGAATGGTATTTAAGATGTAGCATCGAAGACGTGGTTGAAGGACTACGCGATATGTGGATTTAGAAACGAAATTAGCACAATTGTCCTTAATAATTCCATTTCTTGAAGAGGCTGATATTAAAATATTCTTCTATGCATTGAGTATTTCTAAATTATGTGGGCGACCATCTCGACGCACATAGTTTTGGTACATCCAAACTTTCGGCGGTAAAGTCCCACGGGGGTTGGCCGTCCCTCCCTGGCGCGCTGTCCTCCGGAGTGACTTCCTTTGGTCGTGTACCGTCCGAAAACTGTAGTTGCAAAGATCAAATTCCAACTTATATTATGAATTTAACGTGTTGAAATTTGGGTCAGGGCCCCGGATGCTATATTGGACCACGTCTCATCCCCGCCACTTTTATAATGATTTAATCCAAAATTACACAATATGTCATCTCGGTCGGCTGAATAACTAATTGGCGCCCCATTTGGCCCTAGGCGGTCGCAATCTAAAGCGGCAGCAACCCTCAGTCACGCTAATTACATAGAGGGTATAAGGACACAGTCACCGGATTGAATTAAGATTTTAGGGGCAGCCCACCCTGTTTACTGTTTAATATTATTTATTTATCATACTGATTGCACGGTCAAATTTGATATAATATATATTAATGCATTAGAAGTCGATGAACAAGATATTTGAAGAAGATTAAAGAAGATTAAGGCTCCAGAATTGTTCGAGATCGCATGGAGAAGAAACAAGAACATGTAGATCTGTAGAAAACGGACAAGACACATAAAGAAGGCACAAAGCACATAAGAAGAAGAAGGAAGATTCAGGAGGTTGAAGTTGAAGTACGATGCAGATAATAGTTAAAAATGCGGACGAGCGAAGGATATTTTCTTATTATGTTCTTGAAGTATCACATAGTGATAACATGACTAATTATAATAGAACTGTTTTTTAAAAACCAATATACAGTTAGCCCTCCTATAACGCTACTTTTAAATCCATGTTTTCTACAATCGTAAATATATAATATATTGTCAATATTATTTTATTGACAAGGGATTTTGTAGAAAACAGCGGTTCTTCTATTTCTATTTAAAAAAAAATAGAGAGATAATGTACGTGGTAAATAGGTTCTTGTAAAGAGAAGAAACCGTGTAGTTTGAAGTATGAAAGTCATACAAAATTCGAAGATAGGTTCCGGGATATCTGAAATTATGTAAATTGGGATATTTATCCCATAAAAGTAAAAAATTGGTTCAATTACATTATTGTCATTGTACAGACCCTGGACAAGTTTTAGAATCCCCATAGTATTTTTATTATAATCTATGACTATTATTGTTACATCAACAGTTTATTTTTTTAAAATAGCTGGAGCTCTTCTATTAAAGAAACTAAGCATATTTTTCCTAAAAATAATGAGTTTATAAAGTTATGCGATTTTTTAAAATACTACATCACGAAATTAATTACATTTACGTTTAGCCATGCCGTTGGGGTCTTTTGGGGACCCCAAGTTTTTTGTATTTGTCTAGAAAAGTCTAATGATTAAATATTATAAATAATCATTGTTTTTTATTGTGCGCAATTACAAAAAAAAATAAAAATATTCGCTGCTGTTACCACTCGCGCGATGTTTTTTGTCGATCGCATCCGGTACGATGTGCCGAGTGAGAGTGAAATATCGAGAGCGTTATCATTTACGCGTCATATTGATTAGGGTTGATTGTAGTTCATTTTTTTAATTAATTAATTGTATATGAATATTAATATTGTCTCCTTTATATTAATCCCCATCTTTTTATCTTTAGATGACTATACTAGTTGATTAAATAATAGTGTATTTGAGGTTGAGTTCAAACAACTAAAAATCACGAATAACTAAAATATGTCTAAGGCATCAACTTATTCAACCCTCTTATAGCGCTGAGTTTGGGTACCACGCTAAAGAAACCTGCCCTATAGCAGATTATGAACCCATACATTTTTTTAATTGTATTTTAAGATTGAACAAAATAATGAGCTTGTTCTATTTTTAGTTTGTTCATGCGCGCGTATTATATTTTGTTGTCAACCAAAGGGCAATGAACTTTATTTCACGCGGAAATATGTAATCTGTAAATGTTGTATAAAAGCGGGGATCTAGGAGGATGCATTATAGCAGGGAAGCGCTATAAGAGCTAATTAATTGTATATGTATATTAATATTGTCTCCTTTATATTAGTCCCCATCTTTTTATCTTTGGACGATTATTAGCTAAATAAATAATAGTGTATTTGAGGTCCAAACTAGTACAAACTAGTCTAAATCCCTGCGTTTGAATTTAAATTCCAAAATTAGGCCGCATTGTTTGTTCAGCCCTTGTCAAATACTCGCCGGAAGCGACCCTTCCTCGCAGGGCAATGAGCCGGCGGTTGACTAATGTTTGAAGACATTTATACAATGGGATGGCGCCGGAGGCGTCGCGGTGCCCCGACCATTAAGTTCGCCCCGTTGACTTCGTTTATCAACAGGTCCTCCCTAATTCAATGTCTGCAGAGGCCGTATGCGGCTCGCATGCAAATAAAAATTGGTGTGTCACTATCCCATCAATCCGGGCGCCAATTTAAATTCGGGAGCGGGTTCATTGTCGTCGATTTGAATGTGTCAAACAATCAATCACACCGTGCCGAGGCACATGGGATTGATATCCGGAAAACCGGCCCCAACTGCGAAATAAAACGAAAGGGTGTGTCAAGTGATCAATTACCTAATACTTAATTCAACTAGCTCTGAAGTTGATAAATAATATTTCTGGCAGAGGCTTCAGTGACAGACTCCGTGGTGTAATGGCTTCGTTGACGCAGAATTAACAACGCTCTTAAAACCACGTATTATATATATAATAATTTATTTATTTTGTGTAAAAAGAGTAGGGATCCTTGTCGATATCCCGTGTTTCCAGAATGAGATGTGCGTCAAACGAAATGACATAGGGTGTCGAAGGTGTCAAGTGCTCATTTAATTGCTTTCCCCAGAATGCTTTTAGCGGCGGCAAGGGGTTATAGTTCGTTACTTTGGCATTTTTCCCAGCAATTTCGACCGATTTGATCTAGGTCCGCCGAATGACATTGACAGTATCCCCGAAATAATATTATATATTATTAATCGAAATATTCTCAAAAAAAAAAAATGTTATATCCCATTTAAATCCCACCCCATTCGCATAGTGAAAAATTCTCCTATTCATTTTGCGAAATTGAAACCGCTAATATCCATTGACGTCCCCGGCTAAAAGGGTCGTTTGGCGAAAAATCATTTGGCGGATTGCATTTTTGTACCGGATGAATCGTCACATGGGGCACGTTTCCCTTTTTGGGCCGCTAAAGGGTTGACAGTGCAAAAATGGTTGGTTACACATGTTTTTGTGCCGATTACCATAATGCGGAATACGAAATGAGTTTCAATTATGTACCAGAATGCCATTAGTTGAATGAGTATGTTTTCATAAATTACATGTACAGTCAGGCCTCCTATGAATCCTTAAATGATTTTTTTTAATGTCAATGACATGTGTTATTTCTTATTGTCAACTAAACTTTACGTGGTATAGTATTACATATTTACGAAATACGCAATTTAACTTGAATTAATAGGGGTTTCAAATCAATACGTCATTATTTTTTCCATTCCTATATTTTAAATGACTTTATTATATATTTAGTTAAGTAAAAAAATAAAACACTCGCGCTCGTGTTATATTTTATTGTCAACCAAAGCGCAACAACCGCTATTTAATTTTCAATGCCGTTTTTGTAATGAAAATGTGGTTTTGATTAAGTGATATTTAACATTGTATATTTTTCCGATCTGATTTAAATAAACTGCACTATAGATCAGAAAGATTCGAGTTTCTGACTTAATTCGTCGATGGTTTGAAGGGAATCGGAACCAATCAGAGATTTTAATTAATCATCGTCAAAATCCGACCATCATCCTTTAAGGTCCTATTATACGATATAAAATATTTAAAACAAGTATTGACATTTGTTGACTTCTAAAATGTTAATAACTTCCGTAGTCTTCATAGCAACAAGCCTTTTGTCGAAAAATAGAAACATGCAGTGTATTCGTTGTTGAGTTTGGTGTTAAACAATTTAACCCTAATAAGTTTTATGAAAAATAATGTCAATAAATAAATATCTCACAAGGATAGTTCTTTTACAACATATGGATACAGCCTAACTCAAACTAGACCAGTGGTCTTTAAAATCAATAAGGATGTGAGCTATGTGATACTTATACATATCCCCTTTACCTCCCCATTTTTTTTTAATATTTAAAAAGGGATTGTGATTTTTAAAAAATCTACACAAAATGTGCCCAAAATATTTGTTATTTAAAAATATAAAACCAGCGGTCGCCAAGCTTTAGGACTTTGCGAATCACTATGTCCATAATTTTAAATCCTGCGGACCACCAATAAAACTTTTTAGTGTTAAATGCACGATACGTGTCTAAGACTACAGTGGGACAACGCAGAGTTCGTGGGTCACTTACGCGTCATATTGATTAGTAAAAAATCTAAAATATCGACCAAATTATGAATCGTACCTGGAATAACTATTTTTATTTCCAGAATAATCCATTTTTAGCATTTTAAGTCTATATTGATGAAGAATTCATATTTCTAAATAAAATTACGTAAATTTTTCATAAAAAACAGAAAAACGTAGTACATAGTATATAGTAGTATTTATATTAGTCTTCGATTCGTTTATATTTTATATTACTCGAGGGATTGATATATTTGATTGACAAGAAATATTCTTATAATTACCAAAAGAATTCCCTTGAATTATTATTAAAAAGAAATTCTTTTATTAAAAGCATGGGAAATTTTATTAATTTACATATGTTTTTCCTAAGTTAATATTATTAATTTGGTGCTCACATTTTCCCCCCATTAACGATCTTATCCCAATGGATATTTTTTTAAATGCTAGAAACCTTATTTGTAGACGTTTAGCTAACTGAGGAGATGACGACATAATCGCTGAAGTAAGCTTAACCCCGTACCAAAAATTAAGTACTAGAAATTCCGAAAAAGGCAAAAAATAAATAAACTGTTTTTGCGAAAAACTAGATCTCAAAAATAACTATGTAAGTCAACAAATCCAGTCAACCCCACCAGTTGCGTTTCCACCTATAGATCCTCCTAATTAATATATTATCTCATTTTTTTTAACCCATCCTAATACTGTTCGTGTCGGATTTTGATTAACTACATTCATTTATATCATAATTTTAAGGGAGAATAAAAAAACAAAATCCACTGCCGTAATAATTGGCCGCTCAAGATTTTAATCTGTCACACTAATCGGATGAATTACAGACGGGGGAGTGAGTTCTTAACCCTTAACGTCCCCGATATAAAAATCTCGCAACTACCCCCCCAGTCATAAGACTGACATTGATGCCGAAAAGTTCATTCGGGAAGCTACTTACGTACGTCTTCCGTGTCCCACCCCACCAGAAATGGCTTTAATCCCTATTACAAACATTTTTTTTCATTTGAGTCCTTTGTCTTATAAAAGATGCAACAAAGGGAAGATTTTTTTTGCCAAATGTGTAGGCGCCTGAGCCCTTGCTTATAAATACGGGACCGCGATGAAAAAACGACGGAATAAGGAGATAGAACTGCTTTTAAAATGCAATATGGAACAATGGGAAAAGTGACGACTGGTTCTCAAATAATTAATATTTATATTGTCGATGGTATTATTATTTTATTGGCATGGATTAGCCATGCACATCCGTTGCGAATGCACTATGAAATGCATTAACAGAACATCTGCAATTGCATCTGCAGTTGCATTACGATTGTAATAAATAATAAATGGCGATTTATTATTTTTTTTTTTTTTGGTATATAACAAGAACATACAGAGTAGAGATACTCTCTGATTTGGATATTGTATTAAAAATGTATATTTATTCGGTGTCAAGAGTTACGATACACACACGGATATTTTTCATCAGGACTACCGATTTAATCTCATTTCCTCGCCTCTGCTCCGCGGGGGTTTCTTGTTTTCCTTTCGCCCGTCTCCTGCAAGAATCTCCTCCTCTATTTGGTTATATTTTTAATATCTTAATATCACACGGGGCGGATAAAAAAAATAAGCACCCACCAAATTTGCGTGCCTGTCCTCGCGAAATATTATTGCATGCGTGTGTGTTAGTTTTTTTTTAAATACCGCTTTCTGATTTTTTGTATGGCCGCCCTCTCGATGTTGATTTTTAACAATGGGGTATGCAAACACCCGAGTTATTTATATCCGGGATGGGAATCTTCCGGGCAAAGTTCCGGCTTTGTTTGATCTTAATTTGTCGGCGAAATTTTTCTGCCCTTTTGAACTTTTCGTCTTCAAAGTGGCTTTGTGATCGCTCCGTTTCCGCGGTTTGTTTTTAATTAATTCCGGAAGAGGAGGCTTTGATTCCGGCTCATGTTTCAATTATGCAGCAATAAAAATGCCATTTGCCAAACGGCATTCCTTCTTTGTGCAAACTTTCGGATTTGCGTGTACCAGCCCGCAGATGGCTTGCGAACAGACGTTGTGTTTGTGCAACATTTTAATATTGAGAAAAAATAACCCTTTCATTCAAAAAAATATGCCTCAATTAACAGATAATTAATTTAAATGATTTTAATTAAAAATAACAGACTATCAATGGCATATTTCTCATACATAAATTGTATAGTCTCCCATAAAATAAAATTTATTTAACTCATCCATCACAGTGCACTATGGGGTGGATCATGAAATCTGGCCAATACCTTTTGCAAACCTTTTGGCAGAAGCATGATTCCACCCTCATAATTTTTTTGTTCTTTGCTGGCAAAAAACTGATCAAGGTGATTTTTGACCCCTCATTTGAAGTAAAGGTTTTATCGTCTAAAAAAAAATTGTAGAGACCGGAACAAATAATAATCAGAAGGTGTCAGATCTGGAGAATATGTTGGGTGTGGCAGAATATCTGATCCAAGCTGTAAAAGCTTTTGGCGACTTAGCAAACGTGTATGAGGTATCGCATGAAGTGCTTTGAGTCGGTTCATCTTTCTCACTTCATGATCTCTTGCGTTTAGCATTGTTGTAGACAACTCAGTTCTATGATAATTTTCTTGACGTTTGAGAAGCAAATCGCAGCCACAAACTTCTTTCTGTAAGATCATGAGGAACCCATATGTCAAGCTATGAGATTAAGCCTAGGGGTTTGAAAAGATTCACCACATAAACAAACTATACTTCGTTTATACCGGCGGTTTCAAATTCAGGGGCCTGTGAGTGATTTACCACGTGCTGGGAGTCCACGTTCAGAAGGTCACAGGATATTCAGCGCGTACGCCGAAGCAATGAAGAAGAGCCTTCGATGTCAACTCGAAGGCGGTCCCAGCAGTTGGAGATGTCCTGAACCTCACTCCAGAGGATTCAAAGGACGCTACATGTCTATCCGTATAAGATACAGATATTCCAGGAACTGAAGCCACAGATTATGGGAATCGATTAGGGTATGTTGTCCAGATCCAAGAATTGGCAAGGCAAGAAGCTGATTTCATTTACAATCTCATTATGGGCGACGATGCCCACTTACACCTAAACGGATTTGTTAACAAACAAAATATGCGATTCTGGGGGACATAAAATCCAAGTATAGTTCACCAACGTAGTCTGCATCCCGTAAAAGTAACAGTTTGGTGTGGTGTAACTGCAGGGGCGAATTTTGGGCCTTACTTTGAAGATGAGGCAGAAAACGCACTAACCATCACTGGGAAATGTTAATCAATAAATGCTGAGAATTTTGTGCGTCCTGCAATCTAGGACTCACCAGAGGGATGGTGGCAAAAAGATGGTGCTACTGCCCATACAGCTCGCCTGACAATTATACTCTTAAGGCAAATTTTTGGGAGAAGGATAATTTCGCGGGAATTCTTAAATTACTTGCCCGCCACACTCATCTGACTTAACTGCTCCAGACTTCTTCCTGTGGGTGTATTTGAAAGATAAAGTATACGCGTAACAATTCTCGAACCATTCAACAATTGAAGGCCAACATCCGTGAAGAAATTGAAGGAATAAGCCACGAAACATTACGACAGATGATGATTCACGCTTTAGAAAGAGCGCGTCAGTGTGAAGAGCAAAATGGTGGTTATTTAACAGATGTAATTTCCAAAACTAAATAAAAATTATTTCCAGGAAGGTGTGTTTTATGTTTATGAAAGAATAAAAGTGAATTAATAAGAAATAAAAAAAAATGTGACTTTTGGGACACCTTAAAAGCTTAAAATTAATTTAAAACAAATAATGTGTATAGAAATATTATGAAAATCGGAGATTATTCAATACACAAAATTTAATCTTCTAGTTTACGCTAGGAACATATACAATATCTTTGAAAAAAAAGTCTGAAGTTACATGTATATGTCTAGAAAGCCGTATTCTGTGCATGTTTGTTACGTTTCGATTATTTTTTTACTATCTTTAAGCCTGATTTCAAGTCTTATGTGCGTAGGGTAAGACCGGCATGATAATAGTGAGCTTTCACGGAACGGTCACTTCTTAAAAATTCAGCGATGACGTCACACTGCGAAAAAGGGTCCAGGCCATAAAGAATCTCGGATTGAAAGGCGTTTAGTTTATCGATGACACTCCAGAGTCTCATGCATTCAAATGAGCCTAGTCGGCTATATTGTTATACGTTCCCGGAATCCAGTCGGCTCTCACAACAATATTGCCATTTTATTGCGAGGGTCGATGGTCGCCATGATGGAAATAAAAAAAAGGATTCATCACCCGTTGTTAATTGAAGCCTCCGAGGATAAGGCCGGCCATGGCCTGTGCTCGGATACGCATTTCAAGCGCGATAAAGTCAGCGGCTAATTGTCGACTTTATGTGCGGTCTTCAGAGAAACGGCGACAAGCCGCCATTGCAAGTAGCCGCGGTGTTGCCGAAGGATCGCGCGTCCTCGAGTCATCGTGAGTCATCGTCGGTTTTATTCCGTTTTTGATCGATGCGCGTAGTAAAAGGGTCGAAATAAGATTTGGGCGAGGGCGTAATAAATTTCGTAAAATATTTTTTCGGCCGTAAATTTAAACACAAACGGTTGTCGCATCGGAAGATAGCCGTCGCAGAATACCAGATTTTACGATGCCATCGTTCCACGATTGAATTATGAATTATGAAACTGTCAGAATGCGACAATGTCGCGATGCACGCGATATTCTTGCATTTTTAAATCAGAGGAGTCCCAAAAAAAACGCTTAATATTTATTCCTGACAATATTTTGTATAGAATTGCCGTTTTTTGAGAAAATTATTGTTTTTCATAATCAAGAGATTTTATTTCTAAACATAAAAATAATAATACTTAAATAATTAATTTAACCGTTTCGTTCTCGAATAACTCTTTTAATATAAATTCTACATATCACAAACATTTTATATTTGTCTAAAAAGGTCTAAGGAATAAGTATTATAAATAATCATTTCCTTTTATTGTCTGCAATTTGCGAAAAAAATGTGCAGTGTTTTTTTCGCTCGCATCCGGTACGATGCGCCGAGCAAGAGTGAAACCTGCGGTTCACACTTGCTGCAAGAGCTCAGTCTGAGGCGAAACATCGCCAAGAACGTTGTCATTTACGCATCATTTCGATTAGTTAAAAAATAATATACATTCAATGAATATATATTTTATTCTTACCTATTTTTGAAAAAAATAGGTAAGAATAAAATATATATTAAGTTAATAATAAAGAATTCATCAATATCTTAACTTGAAATACTTGGGGTCTATTTTCTATTATAAATAGACCCCCATCGGACGATGCGGTTGTTTTCAAGCTGCCGTGAATGGTCGGTTAATATTTTAGCAATAAAAATAAAAAAGTCGGTATCATCCGACGAATACCGGGAAATATGGAGTCTGAGGCAACATAATAGTCCAGTTTATGGCCAATTTCCTTTCGACGTTTTCTATTTTTGGAATAGAAAAAAAAACAAAAAATCGTCTACCCAAAACATGTAAAACACTATTAGAGACCGTTCTAATGGGATTTTTATTGTTTTATTAATAGAAAAAAATGCAGAGAATAATGTTCAACGAATACGGAGGTCGGATATAATAATAATAAGTTGTTTTTGACCAAAAATTATTAAACAATGTCGAAAATCGTCGAGCCCCCCAAAAAATGTAAAATCTTTTCAAGAGCCAACATTAAAGTAAGCATCTGATATGGCTGCCAATGTCACGATACGTCAAGAAAACGTATACCAACACAATGCTATGATGATAATCACTTTTAACCCATAAAAATCATAAAGAAAGAGATAGAATAGAGTCTATATTTTACATTTTTACAAATTCTATGTTTCTAAAAATAGGAAAATTCGATTTTTAAACATTTAAAATGAAAATTGTGAAAATTGGACATGTTTGCAGCTCTTGAAGTTAAAAAAAATATATTTATCAAAACCTATGCAGTGAACCCTCTTATAGCGCTACCTGCTATAGAGCGGCGTGCGCAACACTCCTTCCTATAGTGATCCTTTTAAGCGACTTTCTCCACAAAACGCTAAATTTGAAAGATAAAATTACATATTTCTTAATATATAATATTCAATTTACACAATGCAATACTTAGTCTTCAATAGCGTATCCTTTATTTCGGTTCTATAGGATAACTGATTGTTAATTTGATCAAGATAATAATAAGATGATTTAATAAACAACCATGATCATTGCTTTGTGAATAAATATCGATATTTCCTCTTATTAAATCATTTTTAAGTGTGATTTATTTTCTTATCTGATTATAAGTTTGTTTAATTGCGAACATCTATTGCAAAATAATGAACAAGCGAATTCCTGATTGAATAATTGATATTTGAACGTCGTCTGATGTATGCACCTCATTCATATTTACCCAATAAATAAATATAGATTATTTTTAATTACGGTTCAATTAAAGCTCAGCTGCCCGTGCAGATTCGCGTGTAGTCCAGACAACCTTCCGATATTTTTAATTACACTGTCACCGAACTATTTATGGTCGCTATAAATATCGCTCGCCGTGACAAATCTCATCGGCTCTTTCGTGTAAAACCCGGCTTTATACGGTGCCCTGGACCAACGACGATAAACGAGCGAGAATAACAAGAGCGACAGACGTTCGCGTCGTCCCCTTTAATTATCGCAATGAATAAATATCGATACACATCGATGCCCCGCGTGGGCACGCCGAAGACAAAAATGCTTTTGAGCTCTCCGGCCTCGATGTTCGATGCGGTCGTTTGATCGGCCGATCGGCAAACACCTCCCGCGGAATGTGTTTATGGATAAACATCGGTCGTAAAGCATCCCCCGGCATCACCGGATATGATACCGGAGGATGTCGAGAAGACAACAAATAAAAGAGGCAACGCAACACGGCGACACTGCAGGGCATCGCTCGACGGCGATAGATCGGAAACATGCGCGGAAAGTATCGATGTGCACAGTGTCAGGTGTCGCCAACGGCATTAACGATAATTTCGCTTAATTTTTATAACGATTATCGATGTTGATGTTGAGGTTTATTGCAACGTGGATGCAAAGTAGCTACTGTTTTATTCAACAATATATAAAAATAACGATGGAAATGCGATGTGAAGTCACATGAACCCGAATTCGGGTACAGTGGGTACCCCAAGTTTTTGATTTTTCTCGAATAACTCTTTTAATATAAATCCTACATGTTACAAACTATTTGTATTTGTCTATAAAAGTCTAAATAATAAATATTATAAATAATCATTGTCCTTTAATGTTTGAAATTGCAAAAAAAATGTTTTTTCTCGCTTGCATCCGGTACGATGCGAGTGAAACGTGCTATTCACGCATGCTCCAAGAGCTCTAAGCGTTGTCTTTTACGCGTCATATTAATTAAAAAAAATTCGACCAAATTATGAAGCATATCATGAATAACTATTTTTATTCATCAATATCTCGACTTGAAATGCTTGTGGTCCCTGAAAGACCCCCTTCGGACGTCGCAGTTGTTTTTGAGCCGCCGTGACGGATGGAATAACCAAAATATTATCTATTCCTTTCGATCTTATTGGTAAGCCAATCTTCCCTTTGATTTTTGAGCGCGTTCATTGGAATAACGTGGTTTCAAGTATGTCTGGAGAGGTGTCCGTCGTTCTCTTTGCTAGTGTAAAAAATAAACATATTTTTGGTAAAAAACGACAAGCTAAGTCTGAGAATCAATGGCGGATGGTGACTTTTAGGGCATGATCTTAATTATATTTCTAAGGCCCCACCACTAATTTAATACTTAATCTATATTTGAAAATGTTGTGTCCTATATTTATTATAAATTTAAACTTTTTTCCTAATAGTTCGTAACTTTTCTCACTTCTACTTAGATATGATATTAAACAATCTAATGATACTTTTAATCTTTTCAAGTGAAGCTGAATCTGAAGCTCATAAAAAAGAAAAGAAGACTTAACTCTATAAAATAATGAGTAAGGCCCTAAAGCCCCCCCCCTCCCCTTTGGGAACCCCTTTGATCGGGGGCTTGATGCTCAAGCATCATAAGCATCCTTATGAATCAGCCAATGTGTACAATGTTTAGATAATAAACGGAAGAAAAAGCGAAAAATTCCATATAAATGCGCAGAAGAGGTTAAGAAGTGAGAGAAAAGAAGACCAGAAAAGGTTAGTGGAATAACGTGGCAATAATACGTATATTATTTATTTATTTAATTATTTATTCATCGAAGGATAGATAAATTAATTAATTCCAACACGTCAAACTACCTACATAAATACCTTTATAGAAAATGTCGAGGTCTCTTCCTCTTACATACCCCTGGCCAGTGTTATAAAGAATTCCCTGACTTCATAGTTTTCGTCGGACACCTATCCGACTACTAACTTAGCTCAGTCGCGGTTAACTTACACTATTGAAATCATACACATGTTACCTACATGCCATAACACTGGCTTTATATAAGAGTTGTGGAATAATGTTGTAACTGCATTTGCGGACCACGTTATTCCACATGTTCATAGTGGTTTTTTTTGACACTGAATAAAAAATGTATGTTACTTTAATACTGTGTAATCCAACTTTAGTCAGTTACCATCTTATTAGCGTCAAGTATTCAATTGATAAGTCTAATCTGTCAATCTTCGATCCCTGGGTCGGCTCTGCCGATTTCTTAAATACTGAAAATTAATTTTTGAATACGACGATGTGATGGAAATATGTTTAACGGCTTCTGCGCAAGAAGCGAGACCTCATGGATACTGACAGAAATCATTAATCGAATTGTGGTTATGTATAATGAAGCTGTACCATTTTTCCAAGCATATGAGGATCAGAGCAAGATCTTGAAGATGTAGAAGTCTATATCAGAATACTTAGAAGATACTCGAGGTAGAATAATTATGGTACTGATGATAAATATTACCGATAATTATTTCTGTAACATAAGTTGGAAGAAAATTAGAAGAAGTGGACATAATAAATAAATAAATAAGAGGTAAATCAAAAATAAAATCATGTGAATGACACTGTACACTGTATATAATATTTTAAGCTATCAGCTTGTTCGGAAAGTAATTTGTTTTTTTTTATGAAAATGAAAGACGATTTTCTTATAATAAATAAATATTTTATTAAATTATATATTATCCATTCTGGTCCAATACCTTTTGCCATCTTTTTGGCACTAGCATGATTCCACGCTCATAAAATTTTTGTTCTTTGCTGGCAAAAAACTGATCC